>JAWZYT010004103.1:162500-197500 GCA_034508575.1 Petrolisthes manimaculis
TGTGGATTAGAGAAAATACTAAGGAGGAGAGGACCTTGGCTGAAGAAGGTAAATGACTAGAGGAAATATGAAGCTCTGCATTGGTACACAGAATAAAAAAAAAAAAAAAACAGAAAACCATTGGAAGAGGAGCCCAGATTGACGCCTTTTTCTTCCTTATTTTTATGTAGTAGCTGAACATAACATCGTCAATGGAGGCTTATTACTCCAGAAAGAGAAAAGAAGGGGAAGTCTGTATAGGTTGAGAATAAGATGAGACAAGACAAGAAGGTGAAGGAGAGGGAGACGAGAGCAATAGAGAGAAATGCGAATGACAGAGAGAGAGAGAGAGAGAGAGAGAGAGAGAGAGAGAGAGAGAGAGAGAGAGAGAGAGAGAGAGAGAGAGAGAGACGAGAAGAAGAGAAGGGCTATGGGAGAGGAGACACACAGAGGCAAAGTTTGTGAGGGAAAGGGATTAGTGAGGTAAGCCAGTCAAAACGAAGCAGACAACAAAGGAGGGAGAGAGGGAGGCGAGGAAAGACGAAGAGAAAATGAGTGAGCAAGAACGTAAAAGGAAAATGTGAGAACACGAGCAAAATTAGGAATGGTAGAAGATGAGAGGCAGGAAAACTGACGACTAACAAGAGAAAGAAATGGAAATGGAAATGTTGATGATATGATATGTCTGGTAGTGATACATACAATGGAAAATAAATACTCTGTGGAATATTATATTACTGAGTGAAGTATGAACTCAGAGAAAAGTGGCGAGTTCTTTATCACTCAGTTTGAAGCACAACACTCACGTCACACAACTTTCTTACACGGACAAGTGTATGAAGATTTCGATGGATGAGGTAATACTTTAGTAACTGTACGGGTGTGGACACTAGACCTCTATACTATATAATTATATAATTCGAATTTGTACCAAAGATAAATTAGACGACGCAGGTTAATAGAAATGTTTAAATGGTACCATGATTCATTTTACCGGTTGGAAACCCTAGGAATGCTAACTACTTATTGTTTGAAAACTCTTCTGCAAAATATCGTCACAATTATTATTACTCGCTGGACGGCCGCCCTCTGAGGCCTCCGTTCGATACTCTGGTAACCCCGTGGCCTGATTGTCCTACCGAGTTTTCACCTAAAGGCGTCATTCGCTCGATAGCAAAGTATGAGGTGTTGGAGGAGAGGTATCAGTGTGTGACAGCAGTGGTAGGAGGATGAAAGTAGGAAAGAATTAATGGGATCATCGGTATTGAAGAAAAGAGATATAAAGATCTACAAGAAAAAGTTGTATCTGAGAAGGTCTAGTGACTCATTCCATGAAGGTATCATTGATAAGGTGAAAGAGAAGACAGGCAAAAAGAAAAGCCGAAGAAGAGAGGAGGTATAAGCAAGAGAGAGGAGAGACACGAAGAAGGAGGTAGACACACACACACACACACACACACACACAGAGAGAGGGTGAGAGAGAAGCCGAGGGGGTTGGTAGTAGCCCAGTGTGTGTGTCCTGCTGACGCGGCGGGCCTCTTGTTCGGTACATAATAGAACTAGCAGCCTCCACACTCTTGTTGCTCCAGCAGCCTCGTACACTGAGTGGGCGGATCTGGCCGAGTACGCTGCTAAGTCACTCCTAACAATGTACTGGACAATACTACCAGAATCAGGTGTACATCTTCCCAACATGGCACGAAGACTTGTTGTACAGTAGTTACTAAGGCGAGATATCATCATTTACTTGTTTCTTTGAGCTAGTTGAATGATTTTTTTTCACACCTATAAAGGCATATTATATTAACTCATGAAATTCAAGCATCTTCTCACATTCTCTTTTATCTGCTTCCTGACAGATGACTCAAACCTTTATCGAGCCCGGGATATATTTCGCCAGAGAAAGAGGTAGAACTGAAGGAGAGAAAAACTATGAAGGAAGAACAAGGTTAGGAGGGATAATTGGAATGTTGAATTTGAGTGAATTACTCGGGGGAATGTGAGGTAGTACGGATAGGAACATAGTCATTGCAACTTTTTTATAATATTTTTGACCGAAATATTTCCTGGAAGTAATATCTCTTTTCAGGAAAGCATATATTATACGGATGCGTATATTTTTTAAACCAAGATAATTATTTTTATGATATATGACTCTTTAAGGCAGCCTACGAGAACATATAGAAGCTAGGAACATTTCATACAATAAATATTAATGATTCAACAATATTTTAACTCCAGGCAATATCAATACAACAGATCTTCGTCTAAAACAGATCTGATCAGACTTGTCTCTCGATCAACCTAAATCAGCAGGAAGGTATGGATTTGTAAAAAAATCCCACCATTTATTATTAATACATTTGAAGCGACGGATTCATATTGATAAGTGTTTATAATTTTATAGAGTGGCGGGTATAAACAATAAAAAGCTTGAGTTTAATGTTTCTTTTATATTTCGGATGATATATATTTTCTGTTGATGGATTAGACTTCATTGGAAATGTAAGAGAAAAAATGATAAAACTCAAGCTTTCGCCTTCACACTACAATAATTATACTGTAAATCCAAAGTCTTCAAACACAAACCTAGCTTTTATAACCCGAAGATAAATTTGTGAATTGTGACAACTGTTTCGTGTGGTTGGTTCTCAAGTACACAATTGCCAACAGATACAATGACCAGAATTGTACCTGAATTTACGAACACGACTTTATAGGACTCGAACACGGGTTAACGGGGAATAAAAGTAAACATTTACGAAGCAAGTACCGGGCTGACTGGCCAAATTGTCAAATCTTGGCTCGTATTAATCTTATCAGTCTCCTCTCAGAGTCGGAATGTGAAGCAAGTGAGAAAGTTGATACCTCCATTGATAATTAAGATTCAGCTAAACAACTAATGTCTGGCTTATCATATTTATGTGTCCTGTACATCCATACTGAACAGATCCGTGTGTATAATCTGAGGCTGTCAACTCCATTAGCCTTATCTCTGTCGCCCGTATAGTCCCCAAGTGTAATCAGTTTTGAGATCGCTTGTTGAATATATTCTATTCTGCGATGTTTGAATTCATTCTAATAGGATTGCAGGCAATTGTATCGTCTTATTAAATATCTTGACAGTTTAACCTATTGTAAAGTAACTATTATAAATTAATCTGTATTGGTGACCAGCAATTCCCTGGAAAGGGAAATTATATCAAAATTGATGACACTTGGTTAATATAATGATACCTCCCACCACGAAATCCTAAGAGCGATGCCCCACACAGCCTCTCACTATCACCACCAACCACTCAGCTACCTGTCACATAACTAGATTCTTGTCACATAACCTGCATGGTCTCCCACCTGCCACCTGCTGCTCCAGAGGACGGCCACAGATAACATACATATTTATCTTCTCTATTATCAAGAGATGTTTCTCGTCTGTGTTGCGTAGAGGATGTTCCTGGGAAAAATTGAATAAGAAAATACTAAGCATAGCAGCATGGAGGAGCGCTTCTCTAACTGAAAAAAATCTACTCTTTGTTTTAGCTCTCTGTTCTGTCACAACCTAATAATTGTTATTTCTCACGGTTTCTACCTTTTAACTTTCGTTTCACACCGTCATCTCTTAATATCACTTCCAGACAGGTGTACTTTCCACTACGTCCTCCTACAGACAATCACTTCCTTCTGTCATTTCCTACAGTCATTTCTAAACAGGTCTACCTTCCCACCGGGTCTTCCTACGAACTGTCACATTCTCCTGTCTACATCCGGCATAATGAATCTTTTATTAACTCCTATTAAATCTTACAATTATAATTATAGCTATATACTTGGTCTGCATACTAATAATGCACTTTTCTAATGTTACTTCACTTCCTCATCTACTTATCCCTTTATACAAACGAAAATCAAAGATCATGCAGCGTGAATAGGACGGGACGGTGAGTGAAAATGAATACTACCTACCACACTTGACTCCATTCCCACCTTCACCTTTACCTCCCCCCCTTGCACCCCCCACCCCCCCGCATCCCACTTTTAAACTGTTTTCACCACACTTTGCATACATATTACAGTTGTCTCTGTAAACATTTTGCGCGTTTTAGTTTTGTACCCTACCTTGTTCGCCTGTTTTTGTGAACCCTCAAAAACTGCCATGAGAATTGTGTGTATTTCTCATAACAGTAATTTTAAAATGGAAATTATTATTTGCAAAGATTGTTTCATTCATATAATTTAATGCATTTTTCAATTGGTCACTACTAAGTAATACTACAAGCGTTGTTACATATTAAGGTCAAATTTCAAACATGCTATTGTTTTAGAAAATATTGACGATTCATTCCATTATAGCAATTTTTTATTGTCAGTTTTGGAACGCTTATAAACAGTAAAGGTTGCTTATAAACCGGAGAATAACCGGGGCAAAGATTATATTACTATTTAGCATGATCTATCATAAGGCAATTGTAAATTATACATATTAATAACGAAGGCAACACAATTACAAAACTTAATTGGCAGTGATAATCTCTATATCCATATTTGCACTGATGACATCTTACCCGTGTCATTGTGTGTGTGTGTGTGTGTGTGTGTGTGTGTGTGTGTGTGTGTGTGTGTGTGTGTGTGTGTGTGTCTGGCAGTGAGTGTCGTCGCCATGGAGCCAGCAGCAATTAACACCTCGGCTATGACAAACTGCACCGTCCTCCCAGCAATCCCAACCGGCGATTAACCAGAGGCCGAGATATTAGTTACTCAGACACCTCCACTCTATTACCGCTCTCCCTTTGCACACTCACGCCACCTGTCATCCCTGATATCTGTAAACAAGCTTCCCTCTCGCCCAGAAGATGCTGCGAATCGTTATCATCTTACCTGCTGGCACTCTCAGAATCAGTTAAGACCAATGTGGCGTCTGTCATACTTTGTGCTTCCATCATTCATGCCCCTGGTCTTCTAATTAAAGTTTCTTAAAAGGGTGTCATGATTGAGGTGGTGAATTTGAAGCTAATGCATCCCCTACACTGAGTCACAAGACAACACATACCGTACAGCCGCGTTCAGGATTCCCTGACACATACTAGACCACATATACTTGACCCATTTTTCCCTTACTGAAGTACAGGGAGTTGAGTATGACTATGACTACCCTAGTAACACACACAGTGAGCCGAGATTGAACTCCTACTATCTATTATATGTCTATTATATATCTTGAAAGATGAAGCAATAAGTTATGTGGTTTGATGTCTATCATTCATCCCTCAACACTTGTTACATAAATAAAAATAATGCATATATAAATATTTTCCGTTACATACCGTAACATAGGTTTGCTTATTACATAGTTACTTAGCACTGATAATATTATGTATACTAGATAAGTTAGATAATAACTCATATACCCCTTTCGTATGAGCCTTATCGTGTGGTAATCCTTCCTGAGCCGGTTATATAGTGTTTGTATTACCAACTACTACCAGACGGTCCGTACATCCATCCATCCATTCAGTCACTATTTGTCGGTCCTATATCCTGAGATATAGGTAAACCAATATGATTTGCTCTCCGAAAAAATATAATGTTGAGCTCGACTTCACATTAACCAGACAAATGCCATATAATAATAATAAAAAAAAACAAAAAAAAAACGCATTCATAAAATAAAACATAGACTCATGTGTGGATCTCGATATCGGGTTTAATTTCGGCCCAGTTGGAAATCAAACCCGTGGCAGTATATAGGTTATCCCGTCTGTGGCCTGTAATGAAACTATAACATTTGCATAGTGTGGCTTCAAATACAGCGTTTGCATAATCTACGCAGGAGAAAACCAAAGGACTAAACAATATTTCGGTATAAGCAAATTGAAGTAATGACGGAGTATTTGATAAATAGATTAGCTTCTTTCAATATATTCAAACTGTAATCTTTCACAGTGGTAACATGAATCAGACACTTGAGAGTTACGGAAATTATTCTGAGTAAGAAAAAGGATATTGACTAGTTGTTGAACTGGAGGGCTTCATATTTCTCCAGACTATACCAGGAAAAAGATCTCTTCAGTATAGCAGTCAGGGAGATGTTTTGTCTCATAGTTTCGAGGGATCAATGACACTCCTTTTCCTCAACCCCCAAAATAATTAAATAATGATAAACAACTATTGTCCTTTCCTCTCTTTGCATCTTATCAAAGAAAATATTCCTCATAAACTTGTATCATCATCCAAACGTTAAGCACTATTTCATATAACAAGTAAGGGATCCGTTTTATGGCGTAGCTTAGAAGTTAGAAGAGGAATCATTAGCCCTCCATTTCGCCATGACCCTCTTATCATTAGGTAGAGAATTGAAGGGAAGACACTCAGCCAGCCCCGGGGGTTCACTGTGACACCAAGTAAAAACCGTGGGAAGCTGATACCGGTGCCAGCCCACGCCACGCTCGTCTAGTAAAATAATAATATATGCCACTACATGCAGGCATTCCTTCTCACAGGCTTGTCACCATAATTTTTAACTATTTAACTATTTACCAGGGATTGAGAGCGAGGAAAGATTGAGGCTAATGATGAGAAACGTCATCTAATTTGAAGATTATTTTCTACCAAGCTCAAGTACTAACAATATAAAAACAAACATCCTCATTGACGTCATATAGGATAATGAAGCTACGTACAATAATCAGGAAAAAAGATAAATATAGAATACCGGTAATTGAAATTGCTCTCCTTATTAGGGTAAGCCATTAAAACTCCAAGCCAACCATATATAGACAAAAAGAAGCACGTGAACCACAAAAGAGTCTTTGTCCTGTTGTTTGTCCTTGCTGGGAGAAATTGGGAAGGAAAAAGGACGCGCAGAAGAATCGTGGGGACAATAATTATTATTGTGTTTTGAGAAGGTAGATAGAAACAAGAACATGAAGGAAAACCCTTCAAAAGCTCCGGCTCTTAATGATTCAAGTGAAATGAGTGAGTGAGTGAGTGAGTGAGTGAGTTGAACCCCTTTTAAAAAATGGTCGATCCAAGAAGAATGAGTGAGTGAGTGAGTGAGTGAGTCAGTTGAAGCCTTTTAGAAGTTGTCGCCCCAAGAAGAACAAGAACAATAATTACGATGAGACCTTGAGCTCTCGGCAAAGGCCGGAGCTAAAAATGTGGGTGACAATACGACTGGCGACGGAGCGAGTTGAAAAAGAAAAAAAAGTGGGTGAATATTGGTCTGTAGAGAAAGTTAATAAATGGGTCGTGAACATTGGTATGAAAAGGAGGTAAAAAGACTGAATATAAAAAAAGGTCCATTAGAGAGAAGATAATAAAAATGGAGGTGAAAATAGACTTCGGCGAGAAACGTTGAAGTATTAATCCGGTATTGTGGAGAGAGAGAGAGAGAGCGAGAGAGAAAGAGAGAAATAATAGTAATTGTGTGTGGTATTGAGCACGCTAATGAGGGTCGACAGAGTATTAGTTTGCCCAGAACCAGGGCAGTGAACAATCACGGCTATTGAGAGTGACTCGTGCCGCGAATATTACCTATATATAGTTAGTTGTTGTTATTAGTGAGATTCGTGTGCAGGATTGCCATTGTGTGCCTTGTTTGTAGTTTGTTTGGGCCCTATAAACATTCCCTCTCTTTCTATCCTTTTAGTTTCGTCTCTCTCTCTCTCTCTCTCTCTCTCTCTCTCTCTCTCTCTCTCTCTCTCTCTCTCTCTCTCTCTCTCTCTCTCTCTCTCTCTCTTCTGTTGCCTTCGTCCACTTGACTGAAAACTCTCTTGTACTTTGGATGGATTCTTACTTTCCCTTTCTTTATATCTATTTACATGATGGATTTCTCCCCTTTTACTAGTTTTGAAAATGAAAGACGTAGTTGGGAGCTTATAATGTTTTGCAAAAATCATAATAGTGATAGTTTGTAGGCTAAACATATATAATGGTGTTAGTTAAAGTTGGTTCCTCTATATTTACTTGGATCTTTAATTTAACCCTCCCTCATTCTCTTCTCTTGATTCCTCTTCTTACGGACACTCATATATACTTACCAGTATTTAATATGCCTTCTCGGCCCCTCTCCCCTTCCCCTTCCTCTCCTTCTCACCCCTCCTCCTTCCCTTCCTACTCAATCTTCCCGTCCTCTTCTATCCTTTTCACCATCCCCTTTCTCTCCCTTCCTTCTAACCCTTTCCATATCCCCTCTCCTACCCCTCCTCTTCATCACTCCTCTACTATGCACATCATATTATTTCTCCCTACCCTTGCTGTCTCCATAATCCTATTTCGCATTATGCCCCTCCCGTCATTCATCTCGCCTCCCTTTCCCCTTTCGCAACATAAATTCGTCCCTCACCCTCTCGTCTCTACACGAATCGCAACATAGACATCATACTCTCCACCACCTCCATCCATTCGTCCACCACTCCACCTTCGCCCCCTCCAAAACCCCTAACACCATACTCTCCACCACCTCCATCCATTCGTCCACCACTGTCCTTTCCACAACCCCCATTCCCATTCCCCACTCCCAAACCATTTCCCCCAAACCAACCCCGACCCTAACTGCAAAATGGAACGTGTTTGTATTTGGTATTTGATCAAGCTTGTGACCTCACGGACATAATCAACACCAACAGTCCCGGGGCTTCTATAATATTTCTATGAATCTAAATGAGAGTGAGAGCTAGTGGGATATTACACTCCACTGTTTGATACTGATGTGTACTCCGCATATGAAAAAAAGAATACCCACTAGTGAACTAACTATATTAAACGTGTTTGTGTTTATGTGGGCGTCGGTGGTGATGTTGACTGATGGAAATGTCGAGCTTTTTCTCCTATTGAGGTCCAGAATTAGTACATTATAATAGGCTTTGGTTTATATGACTTTTAGGATATATTCACAAGAACATAATTCAGTGGCCAGGTGCCTGTTGGTAAATCATGGTAAATCATTAACTAAAGTGATGACTATTACAATAACTACCATACCAGCAGAGAATTGGTTAAAATGGTGACCGCTAGCAGGGTTGATGTCAAAATGAGAATTTTATACAGAGTTTGGTTGTTAGCATAAAGGTTGTTTAACAGGAAACATTTAGCCAAGGGGTGATTAATAACGTGAGGTTAGGATAGGTGTAAACTCAATTATGCTATTTCGTTGAAGAATATGTTGGCAGTAGTGTCGCCTCCAAAGAAGAAACACAGTTATCTCCACTCCCAGGTTCCCACAAAGTGTTGTCAATTTTCTTACTGAGAATTCATATAAAAATCTTTAGTACGATAGGAAATATCACACTTGTTGCCAAGGAGTCACATGTCTCATATCAGAAACTTAGCGTTACAACCGAGGGGAACTGAAGCTACGTAGCGTTAGACGGGAAACCAACGAGTGGAGGCATCTGTACCATCCGAGCGACGGAACCGCAGCCGACGCACGACAAAAACAAGTCCTTCATTTACATACAAACGATGGGACGTAGGGCGGTGGGATCAGATTATATCGGCAGGCAACTTACAGCTTCCACTGACGGGAGATTAGTAAATGAATTGATACTAATTACGCTTCGTTAGCTCTTAATTGCCGTTATTAGTAGCACTCAAAAAGGAAGAGGGGGTGAAGGGGATGATGAAGACGGAGGGGACGAGGAAGAGAGAATAGAGAAAAGGAAATGAGATTTAGCCATCAGCATTCAGGCATAAAAATGATAATTGTAGATAGCATCCACAAGGTACAGTACAGTTGTGATTAAAAATTATAATTGTTTCTGGGATCTGATGCATTTGCAAAATGTCCGAAACTCACTGAGCATTAGGATACTGTTGTCATGTGATGGGCCAATATGTCTGTTTTCCTGATAACAAGCAATAATATGTTGATATGCTATACACAAAAGGTGACGCATATAAACAAACGCGTTTAGAGGGTGTTTTTTTTATATTATTTACACAGAACACAATAATATTCAGATTCGACAAAATCTACAATATATACAATTGTTATATAAACCGATTGCAGCACGGAGTCACTCATTGCCGGATAAACATTTCGATCGTCCCAGATATTCAGTTGTAATATGAATGGAAGAGAGGGTACAACACCACCCTTGTTTTAATGATGTCACCGATAACATCAACCAAAGATTGGAACAGTAATAATGATAATAATAACCTCAGACTCAGTACATTCTTTGGTATAATGTTTAGTATTAAATAATGATAAATGGGTTATAGAAATAGATGACTCGTTCAGAGAGGGACAACATTCGTGTTCAGCAGATTGGTGAAAGTAACTAATAGCTAATTAAAATAACCTTTTGACCCCACGGTGTACAGCTGTGTCTTGGGTGTCAGTGAGGTTCCTTGTATGTACACTGTACAGTCGGTGACAAAACTCGTGTCGCCTCACTCAGCACTTCTTAAAAGATAACAAAAATTATAATCATCGAACAAACATATTTACCATACAGAAATACGATATCCAGGGGGTAAATAAATATACTTTGCCTTTTTTTCAGTTGACGAGTCTGTGAAGCTTATATTTCCATACTTACTTCATAACTTGACAGATGAGGCGACAGAACATTTACCACCGACTGTACATATACGGTACTCTTCATTAATCATTCCCCATTATTTTGCGATACGAGTTTAGCGACGAATAACCTATTCGTTAAAGAGTAAGTTTAATATTACTACTTTATTATTGTCTACATTTTACGTCAATGGCTGCGAGTTATTAGACGTATTACAGCTGAACGTACAGTCAGAAAAACTTCGAACCTTATATTTTGTATTCAAACTCTATGAGAATATAATACTGGGCAGTCGGTTCCAGATATTGGTACGGTATATCTTTTCAAGGGAAATCTATGTAGGCCCTGCACAATATGCGAAAACACCACAAATCTAACAACAGTTACTCCACCACATGTGTAATAGTGCTCTGGAAGTCAAAACACACACACACACACACACACACACACACACACACATCTTGCTCAAACAAATAAGCAGACTTTCATGATGTTAATGATGAAATGATGGCAACAGCAACGATAACGACGATGAATGGGTGCATGGGTTGTGAACAGGTGAAAAACAAGTACAGTATGAATTATGTTATTGTAAAATAATCGAAATGAGAGAAAGTGTGTGAGAGAGTGAGTGTGTAGAACGATTATACATCCTATCTCTCCCTATCTTCTATGGTTCTACTTTTACGTTCAGTAATTGCTCCCTTCCTGATTATTTCAACATATTTGCATTTAAATTATTCTTTTTATCAACTTCAATATATTTTCCATCCCTAATGGGTTTTCTGACATCCTGTATTATAACTCTTAAGGTTTAGATAATATTCCAGGAGGGATAAAGTGTTTTCTAATGTTTGACGGAAGTAGCCTTTAGGCCTAATGAAAACCTGGTAGATATTATTGGAACTCGTGCCACGAGTCCTACTTTGTGTCAACTAGTTTATTCCAATCAGCGTATGCTTTTTTTAATAAGTGTAAATATATTACCGGTATTCTATTCCCCGACTATATATATATATATATATATATATATATATATATATATATATATATATATATATATATATATATATATATATATATATATATATATATATATATATAAAACTCTTACTTAGCGACACCGTCATCATTAGCATCCCAACAAACATTGCCTTCGACTCCTTCATTACTCCCACCACTACCACCATTACCCTCGCCACCACATCACTTACAGAGAACAATTTGGAGTGGTTTTATGGATCAGTGACTCTGTTGCGGAAAAAAATAATAATATAACCGGTCTAGTAACCAGCAGAGAGTGAGTGAGGGAGGGAGTAGCAAGGGAGGGGCCTTAGGACTGAGGGATGGATGGAGGGAGCTATAGACGGTAGGGAAGGGAGGGAAAGTGAGGGGAATGGATGTTGACGGAGATAGGAATGGGAACTTTAAACAGAGGATTGGAGGGAGGGAGATGGGTTTGCGATTGAGGGGAGAGATTCTGAAACGGAGGGAGTGATAATTGGAGGAGGCCTTTATGAGGGAGGGAGAGAGGGATTGGGCTTGGGAGTCGGGACTGACGACCTCTGCTTCTGCTTGCTGTCCCGCCGCCAGCCAAAGCAGAACACAGCAAACCAGCTCCATAACAACGGGGCAGGTAGCATTAAAAAACCTCGTCAGATCACACCAGTATCAGAGGAACATCATAAGAAATATCAATGATAACAACACGGGAGCCAACAAGCGCAATGAAAGTTACCCTTACATCACATAATCAAATAAACTATAAGTAGTAAGAAAAAAAAAATCGATTGCAATATGGGAGACATCATTAAAAACATCAATAACAAAAGGGGAGATATGGTGTCATTGTATCTTTGACTTGCTACCAAGAATTTACTTTTTGATATAGTGAAAAGTTCAGAGCAATATAGTGACTCTCAAATAATTGAAAATAATTTGACATAAATTGTATAAATAAAATTGTCATACTCACAAAATATTTTAAGGGATTTTCGTGACACACACACAAACTCGCACACACACTGATCGGCACAACTATGATCGGCAATTTCTTTCTCGTAATCTTAGTTTGAATTTACAGTAACTATAATTCACATCGTTTCTTCTGATACAAATATTTAGAAAAATGCACTCATTATGTCGTAAAATTATGGTGGTGTAAAGAGGGAAAATGAATTTGTGTCACTCCAACTTGCTTGTTAATAGTATTCCCGTAACCAATTTTGTAACATTCGTCTGTATTAATTCTACCTATGTTCTCTAGTATTCATAAAAGCACAATATCAGTCCCCGAGGTTTGTATGATACCCTTATGAAAAAAAATATATATGACGAAATGGGAACTGTTAAAACAAAATTGCCGTACAGATAAATAGAAGGGATCCATTTCTCGCACTGTAGCCTACTATACGCGAAGTAACCCGTAACCTTCATTTTTATCTTAATAACCTAGGGATTAAGTCACTAGTAATGTTACGATACATATGGGATAATAAGAAGAGGAACTGGATAAAATTATAAATCCCACATTCAGATTATAGACGTAACATTGTGCAATACAAATTTCACTCGCTGATTAACAAATATAAACATAGAAATAAAGAACGGCTTCAATATAATTATTCCATTGATCATAATTACAGAACAATCACAGTTTCTATTCAAAGTTTTGTACGTTCAACTCTGCATTGACACTTCTATACAAATACAAATATTAGGCTACCGATAATCGCGGACCTCAGACGTATACAAACAAGACTATAAAAATACGGCTCTATAATGATAATAGTAATAATAATAATAATGATAATCTGCTTCCAGCCAAGAAACTAGTAACGAGATGCGCATATCAGTAACATTATGGTAACCTTAAGAGTCTACCTTCTCTTTATTAGTTACTATAATATATACAACGTAATGTATACTACACTACTACTACAATTGTTTAGGTCTACTACACTTATAGTACATATTTCTACTCTTTTTTTAATACTGTATCTCCCATACCTTGATCGTGAAGTACGCAGAACCAGAGATACAAGCGGTAAATATGAGCACAAGACAAAATAAACATGGCGTAACGGGGATAGTCAAAAGAGAGAAGTGGGGAAACAGGGACCTCGAGGGAGGCTAGTCACGTGACAAGCCTCCCATGAGGGCACAACGTGACGTCACATCCCCACACAATCTCTCTCGGCATATTATGATTATTTTTTTATCTCTATTTTTGGAAATATACATTTGATACATAAACTCTTTCAATTCACATAACGCCTATATAGACATTAGTAAACATGGATAGCTCGCATATTAGCTACATGACAGTGCAGGGGGAACAGAACTAGAATACAAAATGACATGCATGACTTTGCTAGAATATACACTACAACGTTCACTTTCGTTCCCGCAGTAGGTATGTGAAGCACTGTCGCCTTGCCTTCGAGCCAGCAGGACTAACCAGTAATGTTTTAATACGAGTGAGACAAACATACAGTGCGCAGTGAAGACTAAGCAATATGGTGGTTGTCAGCGTCGTATCGAGTAATACTGGAATCCGAGAGCATTCTAGTGTAAAGTATATTGTAGTTCTATAGGTGGACGGAGCTGAGTGGAACAGCATCATATAGTGGTAAAAAACGAGTCTACCTGTATGTTGTTATTTTATTATATAATAGTAATAATTCAGGTACAATTAAGGTTATAAAAATCATCTACGCTGTTTGTCAATCATACTATTATGTTTCGTAGGTACTTTAGACAGTTCATCAATACAAAATTTAATAACCGTACTTAGCCGAATATAATATATATTCAGCAGGTGTGGTATATGGAACAGCTGGCAGGCCTTTAGCTCCGCCCACCATCCTATTCTCACTCTTCTCCGGTTGACGTATGATTGATACCTTGTGTTTTTTTTTTGTGTGTGTGCTGATTTTCATGCATCCGAGGTTCTACGCCTTCCACGTAAAAGGTAAAGTGAGATTAAACATAGAAGAGTAAGATTATGGAGGAAAAAATACCTGACAATTGATATTAGTTGCAGAAATATGGTTTGAATATAGGGATGTGTATAAAATGTATAAGTGACCATGATTCCAATTCACGTAGAAATTGTTCATACTTTTTCTTTCAAATGTTTGTATAGAATTATTGTATATAATTAGTTATGAAAAGTGCAGCACAGGTTATGAGACACTGTAGCCTAACCTATGTTTTATCACTATCCAAGTATTATGATACATATATTAATTCTATTACAGTATTGTATATAATTTAACTTACGGAGATCACAAGTCATACGAGTTATAAAATACGTTATGAACATCAGGTAGTGTCCGATTTTTGACAAGTTAATATGGATTTAAATTACATTGGATGCTGATAGGAATTCCATTTAATGAACGTAAAGTCAGTGAATGAGATAGCAACATTATGGAATTACCAGAATAGAAGTAGGGCTGGCAACCCTCTTCTCTCACACACACACACCCAGTATTCCCTAGATTTTACGCCTAATTTGATTTTCTTACGCATCTTAAATAATATATATAGGATACTGAAGACTCAAAAACTACGAAACCGCACCAAATACTCGCATACCAATAGCGAAATAAGAACGGATGAACTAGAAATTTATCATAGGGTGAACGAAGGGCCAGGCGGTACCTTATTGCCCGGAAGGAGTAGTAGGATTATAATACAGTACAGTAACTAGAAGGCATCATCGTCACTCCATGCATCAATTCGTCTATATATAAAATAATATAATAGTGTATCCCATTCCCTCAATCGGCCTCACTCATATCTGTATGGTACTAACTCCCATCGATAATATTTTGTCTGTATGTACTGTAGTTTGCAGATATATTTTCATTGCCACTTACCTCGTTATGGAATGATAAATTTGTTCGAATTCTTCGTCTCCTGAACTATCGTATTTTTTTCAACAATGAGAGATAAGATAAATTGACGTGAACATCCGTACGACATAGGCAAGAATAAAACTTACCAAGTGACAGTAGTTATTTAGTAAGGAGACCGCCCAACGCCTAACAATTAGAGTTTCACGCCTGAGTACATTATGGAGTTACCAAATATTGTTATACAGATAAAAAATATGAAAATGGCAGTTGCCCTTAATTTATATCTGTGTAACAAGTATTCATTAGATATATTATTAACTTTCACGCACTGCTATATAGGGACAGAGGGAGGGAAGGATTGCGGAGATAGAGACGGGTGGGATCCGGAAACCTCAGTCACAGACTCACAGGCAACACATTAAACTATTTGAGAAAGTCAGATGATTGTTGACTTCATTTAAATTTAAGTCCATAATATTGTTTTTACTAATCTTCGTTCTTATATTAATCATTCTCTTTATGTATACAGTATTAACATTGACTAACTAAATTTACTTTGGCAGTCTATAATGAACGTATCCTAATTATCTAATACTTCCAATATCCATCGCATCGTCAGTTATGAAATCGGTTATTGGCAAAGAGAGAGATCACTGTGACAAGTTACTGTAAGGGCTTCCCGGAGAAGACTTAGTAGGCTACTGTATATCACCCACTTGTTTTTAACCTTATATATTTATCATTGCTCTGCCTGATGAGGAATGGTATTGTCAAGGTAATTAATTCATCTACTGTAGGTATTTATGATGGTAATGGGAAGTTGAAAACAAACGGGTTTAACTTAACATGAAAGTGGATCGGTATATAATGATGAATGAAGTGATGACTTATTTCCCTTCCATTGTCTCTCGCATGTTGTCGGTTGTGAAGGTTTCCGCCAGCTGGAAAAAATACGACTGTTGGTAAGGAGATATAATTATATGAATGCTCTGGCTTCCTTCTTTTCACGGTTCCTTTATTTCTTTCGTTAACTATAAATACCCAAACTACCGTTAGTTTAGGATACGACTGTCGGTAAGAAGATCTATATGAACTCTGTCTGGCTTTCTTCTTTTCATAGTTAGTTTGGGATACAATACCACTTTAGGGTGCGCGTAGAATTACCAGAACATAGCTACATATTACTAGTGTTACTGATCAGGAAAAGAATGGATATACGATTCATTTTTCACCTCCATTCGAAGACAGTGACACTTTTATCCAGAGAAAGAAGGTTTAATATATTGCATTATGGCCAAATCCTCCAAGTTCCTCTCTCCTCCGCCCCCTGAGCCCCCTCGTACTGCTCCCCTAAGCTTCTTATCGCAAAATTTATCTTCCCACGACGCTCAGAAGAAAGCAGCAACATTTCTTCAAGACACCAATTGCTGAGGAATTCCTTTGATCTTGTTTATGTGTTCTTTAGGTAATAGTTATAGAATGGAGACTGATGGAAATATTGTCAAGAAACAGAATTTTACGTCTAGATCACCTTTGAGTTTAATAATATAGATTAAAATTTATAGACCACTAGTTGATCACAAAAATGCCACTTCCAAAAGACAGGACGAAAGAAAAAAAATATTATGTTAAAGGAATCTTCATCTCAAATGGAACATAAAATGGTATGACTTCTTTTTTTAATTCCGGCTCTAGAATTATATAATGCATTTATTATTTAGTATGAAATATTATTGATTTCAATTTACATAATAAACAAATAATTATGGAACTGAGGGGAGGAGGGTGAGGCGGTGGAAATTAGGGGTGGGTGGGAATGGTGTGGATAGGAGGGAGCGTGCGGGATTGGCCCCAGTAATATTATGAATGAATGACAATGAATGGTGTGAGAATGGAGTGTTGTGTGTGAATGGGAGAGTAGCGGAGTATGATGTCAACAATAGTCATAATGTGGGAATGGGAAGTGACAGCGGTGATCAGCGGCGAGTGTTGGAAGTCAAGATTGTCTCATTTGATAAATACAAGACACAGGACACGGCGCTATGATAAGAATACAGTGTGCTATAAATATTTTTTATTTTACAGGAATTGCAAATACTACTGCTATGTTACAGCTGTTATGAACATTTACAACTATACTATACTACACTTTACTACACAGTATTATGAGCAGTAGTGCAGTACTTGTTTTCTACAGTAGTATACTATCCTGGTACTAAGATAGGCCACCAATCATAGTCCCACAGCGTTGTATTCACGCACTATCTCATCCAAACTACGAATCACGCCGGCGAAACATGAATTCATCGCCATCTCCTGCAGGTGCGATTAATCACTTGCTGGCCGTGTTGATCAGACGCAGTGCAACATATCAACGTTGCCACCAGTAGGAAGGTGTCGGTTCAACACGTGGCCCAGGCGAGGCTAATCATTTTTTAATTACGTTCACTCGCTGCTGCCACTTTGTTTACGAAATTCCAGGCTGCTATAACGGGCGGATCGGCACAGTCAATCATCATGCATGGAAATCGCCGCGACCAAGCTTGGAGTACGTTTGTCCACCAATCAGAAGCGAGGGATTTGTTAGTGTAAACTCGGAGCTTAACACCGTCAACCCACGCGAGTGATATCCGGCTGTGAGAAATGCAAACGGGAGTATGCCTTCGAAATCGCGACATAGGCTGGGATAAGTGAGATTGATCAGGGGAATCACGTCAGTAGTGAATGTTCCATGGAAAGGATTATTCGGATATAATTTCGTACGGACCGTAGTTAATTTGGATGAGTGTGTTTTACTAGAACACCAGAAGTCGAAGGCCAATCTGCTAATAAGAGAGAGATTATAAGCTACTGAGAATATACCGTACGCACATGATATATACCAACTCAGTGATTGTTGTTGTTGTTGATAGTGATGCTATGATGTTTCTGCCGATTAGAGCAATTGCGTAAAAGTTAAAAAATATTACTTATACTATATTCAATCAGGCGAGTACCCAAATACTAAGGGAACTGCTGGCTGTATGTGGTAAAGGCGAGGCTCACACGGACTATCCAGGTGTCTCTAATGCCTATATATATAGAGGCGACTTGTATACTGTTGAGGGGTGGGTGGGTGAATGGATGATGCAGTGAGAGGTAAACATTGAAAGCTTGCATGGGGTGAGGGAGCAACTGTCAGGGTAGGAAGCATGGAAGATTTAGTGTGTGTGTGTGTGTGTGTGTGTGGATTTGTGTGGATTAAATAAGGGGCCTACATTCACGAGACTTTTACACCCACACACTACACACATATTCATGCACACGCACGCACGCACGCACGCACCAACTCATATATATTCCCAGGTATATTACATAACGCGCACTCACATATATATTCATACTTGTACACATATATATTCATACTTGTACACATATATATTCATACTTGTACACGTTTATACACGAGCACGTACACATATATACAAGCTTCTGTAAAACAAACTACAAGGATACACACCATGATGTACACACACCATTCAAATACTCGCACATACACATGCAAGCACACACAAGCTGATACAGACACACTGGTACACACAAGCTTATCTATACATACACGCACGGGAACACACAAGCTCGCACATACATACATACTGTGCACACACACACAAGTAGCTACACATGGGCACACACATACACACAGAGGTACACACAAGTTCACACACCTACACACAATTCCACACAAGCTCACACATACGTACACACACACATACACATACACACACACAGGTACGTTCACACAAGCAAACTCATCATAAACAAGAAAGGACTGTTACCCCTTTCTATTTGCTGGGTTTCTTGAGAACGAAATTGGCAAGTGTGGGACATTTCGCAGAGGGGAGGAGAGAGGAAGAAAAGAAAAAGAAGGAAGAGGAGGATGCAAGAGGAAAGGAAGGAAAAGACAGCGAAGAAAAAAAAGTAATGGGATGGAAAGGCAGATAGATATAGATTGGAAAATAAATAAATAAAAAATAAAGGAAGGGAAAGTGAAGGAAAAAGAAGAAAAGAGAAAAGAATGTAAGAAAAAAAGGAAAGGCAAAGAATGGAAAGGAAGGAAAATAGAAAGAAAAACACGGGAACGGTGGGAAATGAAAATAAGAGAAGCTAAAGACAAAGAATGAGTGCGCTATAAAAAGTAAGGAAAGTTTTAGCAAGAGAGATATTTTTGTTTTGTTTAACGAGTGTTGATTTTTACGAATTTTGATGTAATGTGTAGAAAAATAAATAAATATATACCGCAATTTTTGTCTAGGTGATGCTATGTTGTGGTCGTAATGAGTCGGCTTACGCAGGACGCAAATCACCCCATGCAGCCTGGTAGTTAAAAAAAAAAAAACTATGAAAAAATTGTGTATGTGAAGAGTAATTTGGTATTCAGGGCACATGGAGTCCAAATTGCTATATTTTAACTTCAAAACTATCCCGAGCGTCCCTGGAGTGTCTGTCTGCCTCCTCAACCTGTTCACCTCCACCACCGGCAACCTTCTGATAAAATATGTATAAGAACCTCACCTTTTTCACTCAGTGCGTTATTTTTTTTTTTTTATTTTTTTTTTGCACGTAAAAGAGATTAAGAAAGTAGGTATATCTATGTAAGTCTTCTCTTGAGGAATATTTTCTATGTAGTGATGGTGATGTTAATGTGGCGTTGGTAGTGTTTAGCAGTGGTGGTGGTGGTGGTGGTGGCAGTGGTAGTGGTGGTACTAAGCGTAAATAAAGTGGAAGTGATGGTACAGTTGTTGGTACAGGTAAAGGTACACCACCAGACTATAGTGACCAGTCTCGTTGTGGGTGAGTTGCCAGATAAAAAGTATAAAAATCGAAATGGTTCCACGCGGCTGTTGAAAAAGCAATCTTCTGACAATAGGTAAAACCACCAAATGAGTATCACACTGCTAACATTTTTGACTCCATTTGAACAGTACATGCATGGATGAGAGATGCCCAGATCAGTGAGAGGCCTTGAAACAAAATTTCTCCTTCATTTAGATATGTTCAGCATTCTCTATGTAAAAAGATAAATATACAGTTATAATACATAAAACATATTCAAGGAAGAGTGAATATTTTTCCAACGGTTACCCTGCTTCTACCTTCACCCTTCATACACTTGTCTCACTCGTTCCTTCTGGCAGCTTACCCATCTATCCTACTCTTCTTATGCTCATACACTTGTCTCACTGCTCCCTCATCTCCCCACTCCCCTTCTTTCCTCATTTGTTCCTTGTATTCCACCAACATCTTCTCCACCTGTCCTCCTCAACTGTTATATATCACCTTACACGTTTCTCTCTTCAACGGTACCCAATTCCCCTTCACACTCCCTTATTATATATACACCTGTCTGTCTCGACCACCACATAAACTCTACTCCCTCCTATCTCCACACACCTTCCCCTTTCTCCTCCCTCCACCTCAGCTTCCCCTTCTCCTACCTACCCCTCTCCTACCTCCCCTCAGCTTCCCCTCTATCCACCCTCCCCTTCCTTCAGCTTTCCCTCTCACCTCCCTCTCCCTCACTTCTCTTTCCTCCATCCCCCTTGTCTGTCTAGTCCCGCAACACCTGCCTCGCTCTTCCTCAGTCGCATCCTCACTTTCTTCCTACCCCCTTGTCTCTCGTCCTGCACATCCAGTTTTTCACTCTAACCGGATCACTACCACTGTTGTTCACCAAGCTGCTTCAATACCCACTTCTTGCTCATCAGTAGTAACCCCCCACTCTCCCTCATGACCTCCTTGTACAGTCACCCTCAATACTCCTGCAACAACCTCGAATAAAAATACCTTGATATAAGTGATGAGAGAATATAGATCTTGGTTTCAGTAATATTAGTTCAAAATATTCACTCAAATGGCTAAATTTCATGCAACTTTTTGATCGTGACTGTACATCGCCCACACAGTGCATGTTTCTCGACTTCGTGTTCAGCAATTTATTAGAAACCGGGCGATTGAGTGTGGAAACTGGAAGAGACTCTTACCAGTCCCACCGATGTAATATGAGCCTTGGGTTGTTCATATCTACAGCCATCTGACCCTCCACAAACCTTAACTTTATCAACATGGTGCCTTCGCCGATGAAGCTTTAATTCTCTCCCCATCGGTACAGTGCATTATCTCTCATAGCTCTATATCACTTGTTACATTGAAGAGATAATAACCGTACGATTTGCTGGACTTTCTAGTGTACAAGTTAGCTTAATTCCGTATATAGTCATATATTTAATTAAGATCTCTTTACACCCAGCTTTAGGGACTGGGGGGTAGGAAAAACGATGTTCGTCTGGGACTGTGCATCTCAGCATTTATCCACACTTTTTTGCTTCCCACTCCTCGGTTATCCAGACTCTGCTTCTCTTTCCTCCCCATTCTACTCTCCAATCACACTCTTACTCTCACTATATATATTACCCACACTCAGCTCGTGCAATTTACCTCTTTAAATTCCCGTGCCTCGACCCTTTCTGTTTTCCACATCAAACGCTCATTGTTTCTCTTGGGATACGACAGGTTTCCCAGAGAGAAAATGATCGTCTGGAGTTAGTTAGAGTTATGCACTGGAAAGATTAAATACTTGGCATCTCCTCGGTGTGTACCCACTATCATCTTTGAATACTGTACCCGCAGTCTTGTTTTTTTTTTTTTTTTTAGTTTTTTTAGTTATAAATCTCATCTTACCTCTACTCTTCCTCCTCACCCTCAGGCCTCTGTCATCTTGGTTCCAGGGGATATCTATTTTGCCTCTAAGGAGCTTCTCTCACCTTGCTCTCCTCTATATTTTATCTTTAATCCACAAACATACTTTTTGGCCTTGATGATCACCAAACAGTTCATGATTCACACTTATCAAATCAATCAAACATTTTAATAACAGAGATCAGTTCATAGTTTGTTTAAAGTCGTAAAAGAAGTTGGATATGCGTGATTACATTGCTATTTATATTTCTTATGCTTACAAATGTAATACGAACGACTGTTGAATCAGTGTAAAGTCCCATTCTCTCTGTCTCTGCCTCTCTCTCTTGGTTGTTCATAATTTTCATACCATTTTCCTTTAAACTTGGTCACCCAGTTTCCCTCTCAGGCTTCCAGTTCCCCCTCACCATTACTTAGGCAGGCGATACTGGAGAGACGCCCGCCCCTCTCCCATATACTCCTCCCAGATTTATGCTCCCGGCCGAGTCGATGCTGGTGAGCATTTTTCACCCTACGCAGGGAAAAACACCTCTGGTACGCTATACGGATATATTCTTTTTATCTTCTGGGGCAAAATTGTCCTTGGTGGGAGGCTTCGCATCTTTTAGAGGAAACTAAAATTCATCCTTGAGTATACTGCATATAAAATAAGTAGTGTTAGGAAGTTTCTCACCTTGTAAGAACAACAATATCGCAGGTGGGTCATTTCATCAACAAAACATACAGGAAACCTCCGCTGGTGGATGTTTGAAAAAATGTAACTTTGTTAGTGAAAATGTTCACCTTACGTAGGGGAAACATCCGCCAGATTTTACAGTGTCGTAAATAAGATTGGAAATTGGGCCAACCCTTCATGGCTCCTTTGTTGGTTGTACAGGGCCCGGGAATATTAATGTTACTTGCTGCTTAGTGCTGGTGATAGTGGTGCTCGTATCTTCTGTTTACATTTTCAGAAGGTGGTTTCCAGACACGTAATCCCGCGCCTACTGGGATCCAATATCTCTGATATATTAACTGTGTAGAGGGAGTAAATACTTGTAAAGGAACACATAATATTAATAATCATGGTATGTAACTCAGCAATCGGTAATAGAAATGATTCTACGATACATAATATATTGTTAGGTTAGAATTTGCCGATATAAAAATGCAAAGTTACCATATACCACCACGGGCTGTATAAACCAGGCGTCTGGGACCTTGTTATCGAGACAGACAGTATAGTTAGAATATGATTAAAGTCCTCAATTTGGAAGAACTTAAATTACCCCCTGAGTTTTACGAGATACAGTGAGTGGTTCAGTCGTTTCGTGAGGTATTATATATTTTTTGCTGTACACTCCTTTAAGGGAAAATATGATGATGAGCCCTATCTCCCACACCATCATCATCCCTCTCATTATCCCCGTTTTCATTCCACTCTTCCATCAACAACATCATCATCATTATTATCATCATCCTGGAGCATAACAAGACACACTAACATTATCACCATCCTTCCTAACCTCGGCACCATCTTCACATATACTGCTCTTCATTATTATCCCATTCTCATTTTCATTTCTGCCGTTTACACAGTCTATACATTACGGTACCTCATCATCATCATAATCATCATCATCATAAATCTCATCTACATCATCACCCTTCATCTGTTTCCTTCCTATATAGTCAACATCCCCTTCTCATCATCATCACCATCATCACCATCATCACCCATATCCCTGGTCGTTCATATCGTTCCCACCATCACCATAACTATTGATAACATTCACATTACGGCACCCACATCATCACTACCACACCAGCTTAATCATTAAACCCCTCCACCATCACCCCTATACCGTTCCCATCACCATTACCACATTACCATCACCATCAGAAGCCACATTATATACGGTACCATTACTATTATAATCTCCATCACTAATACCAAGGCACCATCAATTTCCCCATCCCCATCACCACCATCAAAATCTCCATCACCCACCAACCCCCTCTAGCATCACTTATATCTTCACCTCCTCCAGCATCCCCCCCACCACCACCTCCTCCTTCAGCATCTCCCAACATCCACCTCCTTCAGCATCCGCCACCACCACCACCACCTCCTCCACCACCTCCATCTCCTCCTCCAGCATCCCCCACCACCTCCACCTCCTTCAGCCTCCCCAACCACCTCCACCTCCTCCTTCAGCATTCCCCACCACCACCTTCTCCTCCTTCAGCATCCCCCACCTCCTCCTCCTCCATCAGTGTGTCCCCGAGGCAGAACATGGGTCGTGTTGTGTCCTAACCATCAGGCAGTGTAAATGACTCGTCTTTTTACCCAGGATCTAGTAGTAAGGTTAATTTATGTAGCCACAGGTAAATGGGTCGTATTTTTTATATATTTTTTTTGGTGAAGTCGGGGTTAAAAAAGCATTACAGCCTCTCTACTGTATAATTTGGGGGTTTAATCTAAGGTTGACATTACCTTCAGGTGTCCAAAAAGTCTACGAGTCCATGATGAATCTCAGTGAAAGACAAACATTCATGTGTTGTATACTGACGACTGGTTAATTGAGGCGTCTGGTGTAGTGACCGGACCAAACATGAAAGATAAAGGCAGAATTCGAAAGCTAGGCCAATGGAGTACTTCTTTGGGGCTTAGTTGAACTTGGTCATTTGATTTCGTACCCCTACACTGGTAAACAATGAATCTCTTTCGACCTGTGTTGTAGTAGTGGCCTGCTGGTTTTCACTGCCGTTCCATGTAGTCAAGTAATCATTAGACGACCACACGATCTATTTGACTTTATTATAGGAGTTAGGATTTACACTGATATTGATACGATGTTTGTTTTTCCTATCTGTGGTGTTCATCAGATATATATCGGTTTACGTATCTGTCTAGTCACTTTGCGTATTGTATCCTATATCGGGAACATATCTTAGGTTTGGAGAAAAACATATATTAGTTTTGGTCAGTATAAAGTTTTGTTATACCATCTACATAAATCATTAATCATTCGAGTTGTAATGCTAGAGTGCCCCTCGACATTTGTGTGTGTGTGTGTGTGTGTGTGTGTGTGTGTAGTAGTAGTAGTAGTAGTAGTAGTAGTAGTAGGTATATTAATGATCAAAATATAAAAATGAGAGGAAAAGTAGAAAAATTGAGATAGGAGAGTAGTTTAAAGTGGAGTAAGGATGAAATAATGATCAACAGGTATAGAAAGGGAACCTAAAAAGGAGGAAGAAGGAATGGGCAAGAAAGGGAATGTGTGGGAAGGGAGTGAAGGAGAGAGCGTGGGAGGGCAGGGAAGGGGATGGAAAACGAAAGGGTGATAGAAACATGATGGAGGATGGAAAGGAAGGGAAGAGCGATAGAGCAGAGAAAGAGAGAAAGGAGTAAGGGAACTTGGGTTGAGAGAGAGAGAGAGAGAGAGAGAGAGAGAGAGAGAGAGAGAGAGAGAGAGAGAGAGAGAGAGAGAGAGAGAGAGAGAGAGAGAGAGAGAGAGAGAAACAGAAAGAAGAGGAGCACTGTAGTTTGGAAAGAGAGCTAGCCTGGGGGAGGGGAGGTGAAGAGGGTGGCAGGAAGTCAAGCAGGATAGTTGGATGGCATGCAGTCAGGCAAGAAAGGAGGCTGGGAAGGTAGCAGGGTGGGAAGCTGGCAGAGTGAGTGGTGGCAGGCAGAGTGGTGATGGGGGTGGGTGGGAGGAAGAGTGGGAGTTAGCTGGAAGGTGGGAGGGTTACGAGGAAGGAAGACAGGTTAGAAAGTGGGAGGGGTATAGGAGAGAGAAAGTGTGTGGGGTGGGAGGGGCTGGAGAAATGGAAGAGAGAGAAGAGAGAGGAGACAGGGTGAGGGATGGTAGGGGTGAGGGGGAGATAAACTATGGAGTGGGATGAGTGGCAGGAAGATACAGTAGGGAGTGGGAGGAAGACGGATTGGGAGAGGAGAGCGGTGGGAGAATGGGACGTGCTGGGAGATGAGATGGAAATAGAGAAAGGAAAACGAAGTGAAAGACAATAGGGAAAGGAAAGAAAGGAAGGATGAGAGAGGGCAAAGAAGAAGGACGCAGATAAGAGTTTAAAAAAGGTTAAAGCAAGCAAGCAAAGGTGACAAAGAGGAAAAGAGGCAGAGGAGATAAAGAGAGAATGGGAGCAGGGAGGGCATCAGGCATGAAAGCATAAGAAGAAGGGGGGGGGAGGAAGGAAGGATTCAGGGCGACACACACACACACACACACACACACACACACACACACGCGGAAAAAGTGGAACTAGTGCGACACACACACACACACACACATGGGAGGGGAAGAACCAGGGCGCCAAACACACACACACACACACATATAAGGGAGGTGGGAGGTAAGGCGGCAGGAACAGGATGAGCGTGTCAGACCAGGCACTTGGTAGTGAACGACCGGCTGGGGTGATTGGAAGGAAGGAAGGAAGAAGGAAGGAAGGAAGGAAGGAAGGGAGGAAAGAAGGGAGGGAAGTAAGAAAGGAAGGAAGGGAGGGAAGATGAAAGGGATATATGTGGGGAAGTAGGAAGGAAGGGAGGAAAGAAGGGAGGGAAGTAAGAAAGGAAGGAAGGGAGGGAAGATGAAAGGGATATATATGGGGAAGTAGGAAGGAAGGGAGGAAAGAAGGGAGGGAAGTAAGAAAGGAAGGAAGGGAGGGAAGATGAAAGGGGTATATGTGGGAAAGTAGGAAGGATGGAAGGAAAAAAGGACGGAATGAAGGAAGTGCAAAAGACAGGAAAAAAAAAATGGATATATGAGGGGAAATGGGCAGGAAAGGATGGAAGTAGGAAAATAGGAATGGATAAAGAAGGGGAGAGAGAGGAGTGAAAGAACATACAAGAGAAAGAAGAGATGATTAAAGGAAAAGAGAGAGTAGAAAAGGGTGGAAGCAAGAGTAAATGATAAAAAGAGCGGGAGAGTCGTAGAAAAGGAAGAAAGGAAGGAAGAAAGAAAGAAAGGAAGGAAGGAAGGAAGGAAGGAAGGAAGAAAGAAAGGAAGAAAGAAAGAAAGGAAGGAAGGAAGGAAGGAAGGAAGGAAGTAAGGACTGAGGGAAGGAGGACAGGCCAGACAGGATCAAGGGACCGGTCAGGTTGGTGGTGGTGGTGGTGAGAGCTGGAGGGTCATGACCGGGGCAGGGGACTAGTTCAACCCTGGTCACCCACCACGCCCCACACCACACCCCATAACCCACACCCACTCCACACCACATCCCAATCCCTTATTATTATACCTGTACTACCACCCTTCATCCCTCCCCACCTCATCCCACTCTTCATTATCACATCCCTAAAAACTCCATCCCACTCTTCATTATCTTATCCCTCTCATCTCCGTCCTGTATACTCTTCATTATCACATCCCTCCAAATCCCATTCCCATTCCATTCATCATTATTACATCTCTTCCCTACCCCATCCCACTCATCATTACCACATCCCTCCCCATCCCTTTCTTGCCTCATTCCCCCACCCCATCTCACCTTTCAGTACCATATTTTTATCGCATTTCTTTTGGTTTTAAGGTTCAGTAATAAGCGAACTTGCTTATGATTTCTGTTATGATGTAAATGTCGAGAAATACTTATGTACATTATTTATTCTCTCGGCTCTTATCAATTGATCAGGGTAAAGTTTATTGACTGTTCTGCTCTGTTAGGTTATTCATTGTGAGGCAGTTGACAAGGCAACGACAACCACCATCTGCACATCAGTTCACTACTTCATACCATTATACCTGAAGGGACCCTGTCATATAGTCAGAAAATTGGGTGTTAAAGAGTCCTTCAATCACTGCCACGAAACACCACTGACATTAAAGGAGTTTGTCTCGAGATCCAGTGAGGAGGAAACAGAAGCCTTTAATTCTCGTACACTATCACAGGGGCCTTAAGGGTGTCATCTGTTGTGGATGAACTGGAGGGCTACAGATAATGATTCCTCCACACTATGCCAACCAATAACTCGTGTACTGAGAAATTCTGTGTCGTGTTATAGTTTGGAGATATTAAGAATCTTCTACGACTCTCACACCAGAAAACCACTTTAGCCACCCTGCCATTTCATCACACCAGCCCCATCATCACCCCTGCCCCATCACTCCTCTCAAACACACTTCTCCATCATCACCTCAGCCTCATCACCTCTCTCCAACGCTCTTTTCCATCACCCCAGCCCCATCACTCTTCTCCATCAACCCACCCCACTATAATAACTCCCACCCCCCATCTCAGTCCCACCACTCGACTCCACCATGACACCACCACCCCATTTATGCTGGCTTTGACGAGTTGTAGGACCCCAGGCGCTTCACACAAGAGCTGGGACGTCAACAGAAAAACCGGTCCTCTCTTACTTCTTGAGCACTGCATTTTACCTCGCCTCAGCACTGCCTGGCGAATTAAAAATAATTCTCCTCAGATTTTACTCACGGGGTATTCACAGGAAGGTTTGTAAAGGTTATATTGTAATGTTTTGATGAAATAATTACACGCCGGTACTAAGATTGTCCAGGGAAGATGTTTTGCATGGAGTATAATCTGGGTTCTGCCTTTAAGTTTGAAAATGTCTAGTGAAAGATAAATAATTTTTCTTGTCAGGACTTAATGACAAACACGGAGGCAAATAAACGTACTATAGTTTTTTCGATAGGTATTTGGAAGTTTGAAGTTCTATAAGATTAATTCGCCGTAACAGCGATTCTGACATTTAAAGCCCTCAGAACAATATGACATAAGAAGCTTTTCATACATTTTGTCCGACAATATGAAAAATCTTGATGGTCGAACCGCCGAATCTTAAACAAAATTTAGTTGACAATATAGAGATTCTGTTTTTGCCAGGCCATTGGTGTACATTACCAGCGACGACGGCAAGAATGATTGATGGTTTGAATTGACAGGATTATTGTTGACTTTGACCAATGCATTCGTATTCCATCATCGAATGTCTTATTAATGTCATATGATATCGTCATACGAAGGAGATTTTTTTTTTTTTTACATTCAAGTATACAAGGGATTGAAAGTTCCTAATGTGAGAAAGATATTTAATATTTTTATCAGGCACTGTCGTTCATCCAACTACTCCTTTTCTCTAGATTAAATCTGCAAAGTTCTCGTATTTCAAGCAGAAAGGTAATGGAAACGCACAATATGTCCATAAAAAATATAAACATAAATTCATTTCGTCTGAACTTGTATGTCATTTGAGCTTAAAATATTGACACAACATTTTACCGTGACTGCACAAATGAAATACAGTGGAGAGGAAAGGGTCGAGCGGAAATTCTGCAGACCCTGGATGGAAGCGTACTGTAGAAAAAGCAAAAGTTGAAAATAATGCCAAAATCAAAAGGTGATAAGAGACACAAACAAGTGAGAGTGGAATTTCATCACTATTGAATTTTGTGTGCCTTTATATGTCTCACCTCCCATTGGATAACATACTGGCTCTTGTTAGCAATGTTATTTGTTGGTTTTGTTTATAAGTTTGTGTTTCGCGTGAGTGATTCTACGTTTGTTACTGTGTGTGTATGTATGTATGCTTCACTGTTTAACTATTATGTTTTATCAATGCATGCTTCCCAGTTACGTGTTATAATGTTATCATATATCACTAGGTCTATAAAAACACTTTTCGTTATTTAGTTTTGTTTCGTTCAGCCCTGGTTCGACTATGTCCTTTTTAATTTTTTTAAATCTCTGCTTGGTCATTATTTTCTTCTATTTATTGGGTTGAGTCGATCATTTATGTTTCTCGTTATACATATAAAATTTTCTATGTATGTATGTTTATGTATGCTTTGGGTGATTTTTCCCTCACTATGTCGTTGAATAATTATATTTGTCGTGTATGTCTGTCTACCTGCAAGTCTTATATTTCTTCGTATTGTGACCAAGGCAATTGTTATGCAGTGGATGATGGAAGGGTTCACACACACGTAATCTCATAATGTATATCGGTAAATCAAAGGCATTTTATTACCTACATGCAGGTTATATTCACACACACACACACACACACACACACACACACACACACACACACACACACACACACACACACACACACTGCAGTAAGTCTCGCACACTCACACCCATTGAAGCAAGCACACTGATGAACTCTTATGTAAACCATTATATAAAACACACACACACACACACACACACACAGGCATTCAGGCTCACACACGCACACACACTTAGGTAGCCACTCCAATACACACACACACACACACAAACTTATGTAGCCACTCCAACACACACACATACACACAGACACACACACAAGCAGCCATTCAAGCACACACACTACACACAGGAGCGTGCACACAGACGCCTATTGATCAGCTACAGCTCATTCAGACCCTGCTATTGATTCCAGCCACCCAGCCAGCCAGCCTCACTTCTACCCGCACCTATCGACTCAACACCTCATTTTCACTCTCACTTCAACTTTCCGCCGACGACACTTCATTTTTTATTATCATTTTTTTTTTTTCACATTTCAACTTCCCGGTAATTTTTTTTTTACTAACTTCCTTTATATGTTTCCAACTCAACAACTCGACTCGACACATTATATAATTCACTCATACTTCAACGGTGTGATGAATAAAACTCCTTTTCATCCCATTCTTTCATATATGACACCTCATTATCCATAAAACAAACACACACACACATTCTCTCTCTCTCTCTCTCTCTCTCTCTCTCTCTCTCTCTCTCTCTCTCTCTCTCTCTCTCTCTCTCTCTCTCTCTCTCTCTCTCTCTCTCTCTCTCTCTCTCTCTCTCTCTCTCTCTCTCTCTCTCTCTCTCTCTCTCACCAAGCTTCCGATCGATGTTGACGTGGGTCTTTACATGATTTGTGAAGGAGAGTTAAGTTCTGCTGACTGAAGGAGGGAGGGAGGGAAGAAGGAAGGAAGGAAGGAGGATATAGGAGTTGCAGAATCACCCTTCCTCAGGAGTAAACGGTCTGTGGTGGTTTGTCTGGATGACCCTGTAGTGAATGTTGAACGGTTTCCTCTGACAGATACGACTGGACGATTATTGTCAGTGCATGTTGAAAAATGTTATGCAGCAGCAGGACACTAACTTATTGAATGTTGATATTATGATAGATGCTGTATGTCCGTCAGCGTAACCCAGGGATTATATATTGCAAGTTAAATAATACACTGTGCCAAAGTTATTTAACGTGAATATATTCCTTAAACACTTGAATTCAATAACTTTACAACTTTACATCACTAGAATTCAATATATTTACAACTTTTTGGTGCTATATACTCCACCTTTGCTAAAACCTCCTACAGCCATAAACGTCAACAAACAAAGGCAAACGTTTAAGTTCATCTGAAAATGTTTTAACTGTTGCCTATGTACCGGTGAGACTAGACCCTCTGAGCCGCTGGTTGGTGTTCCCGGTAGTGAAGGGATTGAATAATGACTTCCCTACAGCCAGCATTGATTTTCTTCCTCTCACTCTGTCCATGTTTCTCTGTTGAACGTTGTTGTTTATTCTTGTCGCTTCTTCTCAATGTTTTGCTCTGTCGTTCTCCTGTGTCACTCCTTTCATTCCCGGCTAGCATCCATTCTCCTTGCTTCTGTTCTCTTTTTACTCTCTATCCCTGTTTGTTCCCTGTCTGCCTCACCTACCCTTCCCTACTCGCCTTCTCTGCCTGCCTCTCTTCCCTACTTCCACTCCCTCTTCGCCTACTGCATGCCTCTCTTCTCCTTCCCTCTTTCCTGCCTCACTTCCCCTGCCTAAATCACCTCCCTAGTGAGGTCTTGGTTCACGGTGCCGTAAAATCCGGATACTGTTAAAATACCCACTCCTTCCCTGCCTCCCTGCTTCTATTCCCTTGTCTGTCTCACCTCTTCTGACCTAGCCAGCCCACCTCTCATGCCTTATCTGCCTCAGCTTTCTCTTTCTTCTTACTCGTCTCTCTCTGTTCTTTTTCCTTCCTCACTCACCTTTCTCTGCCACGCCTCCTCAGACTGCTTCACCTCGTCTCTTGTAGTTTCCCCTCCTCATCACTCCTGCCTGCATCTTCTCATTTTCCTCGGCTTCCTCATCTTCCCTGCCTGCCTCACCTTCGACATTTCCTGGTGAGGAGTGAGTCAGGGGGAGTGATGGGGTTCCCGGAGCCCCTCAAGTGTCCTGGTGGGGGAATATTGGTACTTCTGCGGCGCCCTCACCAGGTAATAACGCAGGTGAGGTTGGACGAGCACCCACCCTTCCCTTCACTTTACTCCTGCCACGTCAAGAGAACATAGACATATATAGTCCCTACTTGAGCCATGGCTGGTCGTGTGTAAATACCAACTGATTGTGTATGTGTGCCATATTAATATTACCTGCCTAACTGCAATATTCTGCACTAACATAACTATAAGTAACCATAAATGTATAATACATTGCATGCAGCTGCATGACCTCAGCATCATTTGAGATTGTATCGAGTATCATTGGTTTTCCACTTTTTTTTTCTTTTTAAAAGCATCTTTCTGTGGATGGGTACTGCCACAAATTCATTTACATTTATATATTCGGCGGGAATAGTTGTGAGATGCTGGACAAAGGAAATGTTGAACATAATTATAATAAAAGAAAACAAGTCATCTGCAAATTCAGGGAAGGGTATATAGGTGCAAAGGGAATCTGGTGTTTGTTGAGAGTAGAATTGTAGGTTGAAACTTAAGGAGTATAGACGTTTTAGATACAGGGGTGGTAGCGGTAGGTAAGGTTTACTAGGAAGCGGACAGAGATGCTAGGGGACGGGGGGGGGGGGGGTGATAAGTGGGCAGGCAGGGGTGTTAGGAGGCAGACAGAGGTATTAGGGTGCAGACGGGGTGCTAGGGGCGCAGGTACTGCCCTCTGGAATATAGTCAAGAGGGCAGTGGTGCAGGGCGGGGGTGTTAGGGGTGCAGGGCGTGGGTGTTAGGGGTGCAGGGCGGGGGTGTTAGGGGTGTAGGGCGTGGGTGTTAGGGGTGCAGGGCGTGGGTGGTTGGGGGTCGGTGGGGGAGTCAGGGGGCAGGCGGTAGTGCTCCTGGCTGGCGGAGATGGGGCTGAGTGATGGGTCATTAAGAGATTAAAGCGAATACCCTGTGCTAAAAATATATCTACGACTTGTATCCCGATATTCTGACATCCAGTTATTTTGCCATCTGTCCTCACGTCATTCCCGCTTGTCTCGCTAAGTAACATGTCAGCGATTTTAGCTTCAGGATAACTTTTCTGTCCACTCGATGAAATATTCAGAAAATCTGGACCTGGGCGGATTAGCGATCGGTTTAAAATATGACCCTGATTAACCAGCGTTGTGTCCCGTTTTCCTTTCCATCTCTCTTATCCTGAAACTCATAAATTGTCAACGTCGGCTCCAAAATACCCCCTAAAATAGTGTCTTTCAATAAGTACTCTATATCCCCCTTATCCATCCCATAAAGACTAGCAGGCTACTGGTAAGTGATGAGAGTTTATTCATGTCTACACCTTATAAAATAACTTATAAATAGACTTTGTTTTCATTGTTATTGTTTTTCCTTCCTTCTTTCTGAATAAATAATTTAAAAAAATCTAAATAATTTGTGTGACAATAAATCTAATCTGTTCCGCTACACTATTCTTATGTGTTTCTGAGAACTGACCCACATTATATAACAGTTATTGTTAGGCCAACATTGACAGATGGAAGATATAATGAAGGCGACGAGTTTTGCAATCAACACTCGAATAATCTTATACCATTTAATTGCTTTCGGGGGACATTGCCTGCGATGGGTGATGAGGATAGTACTTTAATTAAGGGTTTTAGCTCCTCTTCGGACCTTTCAATTTATCAGATGTCATAACTTTTCTGCAAATTTCTATCGAGCTTGATGTCACTCAATCTGTCACCTACTCTTCCGTGTTACAGGGTCTTTCAGGCATAGAGTGGTTCTCTCTCTTAATCTAAGTTTTATATGCAATCTAACGAATATTATAAGAAAACGTTCTCTGTCTCGGGTGTAGAGCTACACCCTCGTGACACTGGTCTGAGTGTGTGTCTTGAGTGCAAAATTAACAAAAGGTATTAAATTATTCAATTTCTTATATTCGCGTATAGTTTTTAATGTCTCTGAATAATCATTGATCATATACATATATATAACACAATATATCCAACATAGGCAATACAACATATAACAGATATCCAACCAATCCAACAAATGCAAACCTTCTAAAGCAATATTCCTACATGGTTACTTAATTTTCTGAATACATGTCGTTGCCTTGCTTAGATGTAATTATTGGATTTCTCGCTGTTCTGACCATTAGAAACTCTGGGCAAATGAATACAGAAATGAATGTAATAAAGGAGTGTCCGTGTGTTTCAGGCTGCATTCTCAATATCGTTATTTAGTTTTTAGGTTTGCCTTGCCGTTTTTTCTCTATGTTACGTGTGGTTTCTTTATATCCTGAGCGTTATTTTCTGTTGTAGGTAGCTACTTATTCCATATTTAGATACATTAGATTTGTTTGTCCCTGTTAGTATTGTATGTTTTTATTGATTGAAGGAAAAATATTTCATTTATTGTAACTAGAACATTCTTGTTGGGTTTAATTTATACTCAAGTTTCACGGTCTAATAGATACAGTTATTAAAGCAAGCACACACAAAAACATAGGAAAGCTCTCATAATAATAGGAATATGTATTTACACTATGAAGCAGTGTTATCAACACACACACAAACACATACACCTTAATTAAAAATGTCTGTTTGAAAGCATCATCGTCATGCTATGCATTCACTCAATGCTGCAGAATTCTGCATAAATTACCTGACTGACCACGTTTATAATTACAGGCTGTGAATTAGACAGTCTGATAAACAGACGG
>JAWZYT010004103.1:200000-222500 GCA_034508575.1 Petrolisthes manimaculis
TATATATATATATATATATATATATATATATATATATATATATATATATATATATATATATATATATATATATATATATATATATATATATATATATATATATATATATTGTATTTTATTAAGAATTCTATATATTTTATCAAGGCTTGTTTGTGTTGCACGGACCTTGTACATTACAGAGTCATGTGCATATGTAAATTTTATAACCCCTCTATTTCTATAATTGTTACGATATTGCAAAAATATCTTGAATTGTTTTTTGTAATGTACATTAATTCCTTATATTTATGACACTGTGGTGTTTAGTTTTGTAATGACGTGTGCAGTGTTGTGTGTGTCGTGTGTGTTGGTGTGAAAGGAGGCGATCTTTCCTGGATCTATATATTTTCTGAATGGATAAAGTAAAAGACAGAATATTAGTGGATGGATGGATGGATGGATACAGAAGAGTTGGATAAGAGGATGGAGAAATAAATCCGTAGGCTATGGAGGTAGTTACAAGGATTATTAAGGAATAAGGTCTCGGAGAGATTGAGTTCGTAAGCCTTGAAAGGCAATCAACACCAAATAAAAAAGAAGGACAAGCTGAGTTTGTAAGCCATATAAAAAATGCACAAATGCCTACAAAGAGAATGTCTATAGTTTTATATATTTGAGTTTCTAGTTAAGAAAAAAACCTTACACAGAACTCCAGGAAAGTTGATAAGCTGACTAAAAAACAAAACAAAAAACAAGGAAAAGAAAGGGAATGTAAACTGTGAATTCTTGGAGTGGAAAGGAGGGTTGGGAAAAAGATAGATAAACAGGTAAGTTGGTTGGTATAGGTAGGTGACTCACATAAAACTGTAACCTGATCCTAGCAAGTGTTGCCTGATACACACACAAGGTTACATTAGCTGCCACCTCCTTGCTCACTCACTCACTCACCCACCTGTCATAACACCTTCCTGCTCTATCCTACCTTGTCTTATACCCTGCCTTACCCTACTCTTCTCCACCTTACCCTGTCATTCCCCTGCTTTACCCTAATCTTTTCCACCTTATACTTTTATTACCCTTTCCCTACCCTACCCTTCTTTACCCTGCCCTACCCTACCCTTCTTTACCCTATCATTTCATCCCCTTCCCTACCCTACCCTACCCTACTCTGTTTTAACTTATCTTTTTCCACCCTATCTTTTCACTTCACTGCCCTACCATGTCTTACCTATACATATATCCTCCCTATTCTTTCATTCCTCTACCCTACCCTTACACATTCACTCTCCTACATTCCCCTTACCCATTCATTCTCCTACATTCTCCTTACCCATTCACTCTCCTACCTTCCCCCCCCCCCCCTCACCTCTCACGCTCCCAGGTCACATGATACTGTGTTACGAACCTGAAGGTGACGCAAGAGGCAGGTGAGGTTGGAGGGAGGAAGTGGGGAGGCAAGGAGGGAGGAGTACAAAGGGGATAGATAGACAGGGTAGGCTACAGTAGCAAGAGGATGGATGTGAGACTCTTGTTTGTATCTACTGTACACACAAATAATAGGTTATGTAAAGATAATTGGAGTTTTATATGTTTTACTTTCAGGACATAATAATTATCCATAGTAATTACACGGTCTTAATTAATATAATGTTTACAAACGGGTGACACTATGAAATGATGGAATAGTCCCTTCAGAATATTATCATCGGTGTATACAAATAAACACAAGGAAAGAAGAAATGTACCACCACCGTCAGAGTCACACCGATGGAGTATACAGAGGAAGTAGAACGAGAAAAAAATGCTGAAGGAGGGAGGGAGTGAGGGAGGGAGAGAAGAGCCGGATGTTGGTCAGTGTTGCAACCCATCTATCTACTCTCTTCCCACCCACTCCTATGACGCTCCAAGTGTTTCACAAGCCTTCCCGTCACCCACCCTTCACCTCCTGTCACCCGTCATCACCTCCTGTCACCCGTATTCACCTCCTATCACCCGTATTCACCTCCTGTCACCCGTATGCACCTCCTGTCACCCGTATGCACCTCCTGTCACCCATATTCATCTCCTGTCACCCATATTCACCTCCTGTCACCCCGTATTCATCCAGAGTAACAAATTTCAGGACTATATTTACAATATTATTCATTGTTTTTTCGTAACTCATCTTTTCATCTATTTTGGCTATAATATTTATGGATATATTTCATTACATTGGTGTACATCTTATCATTGGTCTACGCTATACAGATTGACATTTTGAATATTGGCCTGCATTATATTCTTCGCTACAAATTTAGATTATTGTAAACTTTAGTAAAACTCTCTCTCTCTCTCTCTCTCTCTCTCTCTCTCTCTCTCTCTCTCTCTCTCTCTCTCTCTCTCTCTCTCTCTCTCTCTCTCTCTCTCTCTCTCTCAACATAGGTCTACACTAATTCTCATCTTCATATTATTTCCGGTGCAAAATATCCCCCTGCCCTAAAAAAAAAAAAACAAAAAAAAAAAACACCTATTTTATTTTTTCTAGGCTCCACCCTATTTCTGTAATAAATCTTGACCAGAGCAGATAAATCTAGAGTCCTGCCCTACCAAGTCAGTAAATTTTTAGGGAGGCAAGTAGGGTAAATAAACTCTGCCTCAGCATATCACAGTACGATATATTGTTCAAAAGTATAATAACTCTTTCTTCTCAATCTTTTGCCGTAACACTGATTATGTATAGTAATATTAAATACCTATGATCTCCCCTTGCATTCTGGTGTGACCCTTTACGCGGAATCCAAACTATAGGCTATTTAATGTAACCAATGAGAAGTTAGCTCACTCACTCTCTCTCTCTCTCTCTCTCTCTCTCTCTCTCTCTCTCCTCTCTCTCTCTCTCTCTCTCTCACACACACACACACACACACACACACACACACAACACACACACACATACACACACACACACACACACACACACACACACACACACACACACACACACACACACACACACACACACACACAGACACACACACACACACACACACACACACACACACACACACACACACACACACACACACACACACACACACACACACACACACACACACTATGACCATTAACTTGACCTGACTTATAACATTATTTATCATTATTTAATCCTTGGCCTGGGGTGGGTGGGTGGCGTCAATGTAGCCTGTGACCTTTGACTCGGTGTATGTCTCACAATGACCCTTGACCTAGTAAATTCCACATTATGACCATTGACCTAACCTGCAACATATGGCTTCTGGTCGTATGCTACATGTGACCCCTTGACCCGATCTGACCTTCCCACATCCCAAAACAAGCAAAGATACCTCTATATCCTACAACAAGCAAAAGAAAACCTCTATATTCTACAACAAGTAAGGTTACCAAAATTGACTCAACCTCCATTCGTATCTAGCTAGACTTTCGTTCCACCTAAGCCTCGATAATATTGCATGGTAATGGTCAGTCTATGATGAGTCACCTATGATGAAATTTGAGCTTAAGTGGTCCTTCACTCACCTTCCTCACCCTCGCTCGTTCACTCCTTCTCTCCCACCCTTCCTCTCCGTAGGTTGGGTGGGGGGGGGGGGGGGGGGGGTTATTGCCTATGGTAATGTGAGCAATACTTCAAGGGTTTTGTCACCCATTCGGATCCCATTCACTCCCTTTCAATTTCTCAAATATATCAACTCTTTCTCTCTTTCTCTCTCTCTCACTCACACTTTCTTTCTTTTCCCCCTTCACCTTGTTGCCAGGTTTATCCATATTTCACCTTCACCCCTGATATACAGTGACCTTTGACCAGGGACTGACCCCGAGTTCTAGCCTGATGGACTTGAAGGTCATGGGTGGATCAGCAAGTGGTGGTGGAACAAGAGGTTTGAGATATTTGGGATATATATTGACAGTTTAAAATAATATACGTTTATACACTGCGTCACAAGGTAGTAGCTCCGTTGATAAGTATACAGTATAAGTCTTTTTCAATGCATAGTTGTTGAGGGATTGTTCGTATAGTCTCCAGTTCGCCCACAACATAACAAACAATCTCCCTTTTCAGCCATGGAACATATAACAATTTTCATCTCATGTGGGTTAGAGTTCCAATTCGATCAGTGGTATAACAACGATACGAATAATTATAAAATGTTTATATATCATGAGCTCGTTGGTACTGGTATATTTTTATTTATTTTTATTTTTATTTTTTTACATACGGTTGCTTCAAGTATAGAACTGTCTGCACAAGCCAATGGAACACAATGCCCATTATTTTTCTAAGTAGTTTGAGAACGTGGCAGCTGTTTATATACCCTCTTAAGCCCATGGATAATTATCTTCATAACATGTTTGTTATTTTGAGAAGCTTTGTGTGTGATATCAACGGTATTGTTTATATTTTGTATTGTTCTACCTATTATGGTTTTCGGTTCATTGTCGTTCATCTATTGTCAGCCAGTACACTCCCTCCACTTCCCTCCTTCCTCCCACACTCTCCTCCTTCGCCACCCACCTCACTCTCTCGTCTATTGTGTCGATATTTTTCTCCTATACGCTCCCACCTCTCACATCTCTCCCTGCCCTCCCACACCCTTTTCCTTCCCATATATTTCTGTATCTTACATTTCCTATCTCCTACACATCCTTACCTCCTACCTCCCACACCCTCTATCCTCCCTCAACCCTATATCCACACACTTCTTCCTCCCCACACCCTCTTCTACCTCCCACACCCTCCATCCTCCCTCACACCTCTACCTCCCACACACCCCTACCTCCCTCTCACTCCTACCTCCCACACCCTCCATCTTCCCTCACACCTCTACCTCCCACACCTTCCTAAACCTTCCTCTTTACTATACCTTTCTTCTTTCTAAACCCACCCTTTAATCTTTCAACCTCCCTACCTATACCAGTCTCCTATCTTCCACACACACACTCCCTTTCTCTCCCTCCCTCCCACTCACTCTTCTCCCAGCTTTCACATCAAACACCCTCTCTTCCATCCTTTTCCAGCCGCACCCTCCCACCTCTTACACCCTCCTATACCCTCAAGTTCTCCTACACCCAGCGACCCCCTCTCCAGTCTCATTCTCTCACCACAATGGCCGACGCCCTCCACCAGGCCCCTCTAGTGCTCTTGCCATTTAGCTTGACCCGGAAGAACAATAATCAATTAAGAATCATTCAGTCTCCTTTTTTATTGTTCATCCGACGCTCGGGTTTCAAGTCCTGTGGGTTGAGGACACTTGAACATTGGTCTGGGCTTTTGATATGCCTTGTGCACCTTCCTGTATACCTCCTCCCCTTCTTCTCCCGAGCCATGTTTTGTTCATTTATGTTCAGAAATTCTGGTGTGGTTTTATGTATGTTTATGCTCCATTCACTATGGCTATAGACGTCATTTCATTCATAGGGCCGATTCCACAGTGGCTTTGGTTTGTTTTGATCCTCCTCAACCACACTTGTTAGTCTTAATTATATCCAACAAACTCAGTATCCATATCTACAAAATCTGTCAGGTACGATAGTTTCATAGTGGAATAATCAGATTCATCAAATAATTCACTCAGGAGTCATTTACACAGTTCAGTTTTTTTCGTTATGATGCTTGCAAACCAAAATAAACCACTATGGAATCGGCCCATAGTGTGTATTCATTATAATATTGCACTGGACTTCGTTTTACCTCTTCTCGTTTGCTCAATTGTTTAGTATTTTTCGTTATTATATAAAATCCTAGAGAATTTTTTTTACCTCCCTTCATCTTCGGTTAAATTTTTCTTTCATATATTAATATTATTTAGGTAACACTAGTTAATTTTGACATTATATCCCGTCATCCTGGAGTATAGATGTGTGTGTGCCTTTTAATATACCTTGTGTGTGTTCATCAATCAACTAATGGTTTACTTTCCGTCATCCTGGTGGTTTTAATATGATAATAGGCTTAGTGTACTTGGCTTGCCCTTGCCATCTACATTCCAGTAATCCTGATATTGATATATGACTTTACCAGGAAAACTACGGGGATCGATTAGGAATAACTTACTACTATGAGTAAAGTAACATTGGTTCTCGGAGCTAAGCATCGATTCTGAGGTGTCGATTTGGAGAGCCGCCGGCCCTCGAATCTCATGAAACTCCAGATTGGCGAACGCAGGGCATCTGGCAATTTACCCCAGCAGCTAAGGAGATTGATCCTTTTATCCCCTGGCAATCCTCAGAGTTCGTTCCTTTTGTTTTTTTTCTTCATCTTTTGGGAAGGCGGAGTGATGGCTCCTTTGTTAAGACTTCTTCAGTAGAGAGCCCAAGGAAATGTCTGCTTTTGTAGAGCTGTGAAAGTTGATAGAGCTCTGGTTGAGGAGAGTTGGCCTGGCATCCCTACTCACTGAGGGAAAGAAAGGCATTTTACCGGAAGACAATATAGCCGGCACTAATAAAAAATATAAAATCTCTTGCTCTATCCCCATGTATATCCTTCCCTCCCTCCCTCCCTCCCTTCCTTCCTTCCTTCCTTCCTTCCTTCCTTCCTTCATTCTCCTTCTCATTCTTACACACACTATTTATTTGTATCTATCTTTTGCTCCATCTATGTATTTAGTTATCTATCTGCACAACTATTTATAACTTTCAATCTAATTTCATCATTATATCTTCCCTATATCTCCTTATCTGTCTGTTCTCAATTTAGCTTGTATTTCTCTCTCTAAAATTAGGACTACCAGGATCCACTTCTTCCTTACAATATATACCAGTGGCTGTATTATTAAGAACATATATATATACTTTTTAACATCATCTCACACACACGAGAGAATTACAAATCAGTTCAAGCCACTTCCTTGCACCGGTCGAATTTCTGCCTCTTCCTTCCCCTTGGCCACTCGAAGCTATTCCTCCTTCCTTCCTTCTTCGCCTTCTTAGTCCTCTTTCCTTTCTATATCTCCAACATCCTTCATATTTCTCTCCATTATTTTTATTGTTTCTTTTTCTTTCTCACTTTCCTTCTTTCTATTTCATTGTACTCCCTTCTTCCTTCGCCCTAATCCTCCTTTCCTCATTTTTTTCTCCTTAAGTTTATCTCCTCCTTTTTCTTCTTCCTCCTCCTCACTTTAACCCATCCTTCTTCCTCCTCACTCCTACTCTTCCTTCCTCATCCTCCTCCTCACTCCTACTCTTCCTTCCTCCTCCTCCTCCTCACTCTTATACCTTACCTTTCCTTCCTCCTCCTTGCGTGCCTCTCCTCTCATCCCGCCTGACTTCCCCAATCGAGGTCATAAGGTTGGCCAGCTCAGCCTTTAGTGGGCTGGAGTAGGCGTTCTGGCGTGTGGGGGTGGGGGTGGAGGTGGGCTTGAATGTGGGTGAGTGTGTGGGGGTGGGCTTGAGTGTGGGTGAGGGGGTAGGGGTGGGCTTGAATGTGGGTGAGTGTGTGGGGGTGGGCTTGAGTGTGGGTGTGGGGGTGGGGGTGGGCTTGAGTGTAAGAGAGGGTGTGGGTGTATGTGAGTGTCGGTTTGTGGACGGGGGGAATATTATTGGCGTGTGGGTATGTATGTATGTATGTATGTATGTAAGCGTTTATAGGCATAGGAAAAGGGGGGATATTTGAGGGTATATCGTGGGTGAGCTTAGTAAGGTGTGGGTATGAGTAGTGTGTGTGTGTGTGTGTGTGTGGAGAAGGTTACCGTAGCAACGTGTGGGTTTAAACATAAGAAACGTGTAGGCATGTGTGGGAGGATATGTCGTGTGAGAGCGTGTCGGCATCAGAATATTTGAGTGTGTGTGTGTGTGTGTGTGTGTGTGTGTGTGTGTGTGTGTGTGTGTGTGTGTGTGTGCACGGGCGTCTCAGTGTCATATTGGGGCGTCATATTAGGTGGCTGAGAGTCCTGGTTCAGATTTTGGAGCCGGTCATATTGAAAAGGAGGAGTGTGTGTGTGTGTGTGTGTGTGTGTGTGTGTGTGTGTGTGTGTGTGTGTGTGTGTGTGTGTGTGTGTGTGTGTGTGTGTGTGTGTGTGTGTGTGTGTGTGTGAGTTTTATTTATTGGACCTTTGAATATCAATTGCTACATTTACTTCTTTGACTTACAAGTGAAACAAATGGACCACCAAGCACAAAGGAGAAACACCACACGATGACTTTATACATAACTTAGAATAGCAATTACTCGTCTTGGGTGAAGTTAGTGGTCATATGAAGTAGTAGTTCCTCGTCTGCAAGTATCAATTATTATAAATCTCAAATAGGGCTGCTGTAATACACGACGTATGTCTTTAATTAAATCTCTTAGAGGAGGAGGAGGAGGATCTTCACTGGGGCGAGAAAAAGAGTCTGGCTGTGACTGGAAAAAAAAAAAAAATTCACGCTGAGTCATGACACTGGAAGGGTTAATATTATACCGCCTCTTACGTTAAAGGTTTAAAGGAGGTAATAATAGTGATTGTACGTATCTCCTTGTTGACGTGGAGGATTTTTTTTTTGTTTTTTTTTGACTTGGGAAGAGAACTGTCTGGCTTTGGGTATCATAAATTTAATATGTACTTTGCCGTTAACTCGTTGCTGTTAGTGAGTATTGTTATTATAGAATCAACTCCTCTCATGTTTACCGAACCACTTGTATCTTCTCTTACAATAAAGTGTCGATATCTAACTGTAATTTTTCTCTTACAATAAAGTGTCGATATCTAACTGTAATTTTTCTCTTACAATAAAGTGTCGATATCTAACTGTAATTCTGATGAGGTGACTGTAACCAAAGCATGATATATACAGCTTAAGGATTTATAACATCTGGTATTTTCATTGTGTGTGTGTGTGTGTGTGTGTGTGTGTGTGTGTGTGTGTGTGTGTGTGTGTGTGTGTGTGTGTGTTGTCTGGTCATCTCCTTCCCTTACCTAACGAGACAGTCTTAGATCTGGGTCACGCATCTCATAATACCAGGGAGAATTTATTATCTCGAATTGCGCATTTTATTTTCTCTGTCTTGTTTATGGTTGCTTGGACATTTGACTGTTTTGTAGTTTTTATATGAAGAAATTACAAACACTAGAACACTACTCTTATCAGTATATATATTATTGCAAAAGGTTACTGAATATTTAGCAACCAGCTTTACAAAAACGGTGGCTATTTTGTCATTGTAAGTGTTGTGAAGTGATAACATAATTTAATAGGTGGACACATGATGTAATGTAAAACTGGTGATGAAGTTTACAACACAATGATATATATCAGTTTGGATTACAACTATACGGGCGTAATAAGTATTAAGCTTTAATTTCAACTATTGTTTAATAAGAATTATATTAATATAAATGTATAATATTGATGTCCATCAAAAGTGATAGATAAATAAGCTACTTGAATGATGTTGTGAGGATGTGAGGTTAATTTGTTTGTTAGTTGTATAGGTGAACGCATACAGTCCTTTACAAGGCGATTATTATGTTTATTGGATACACACTGGATGAGGAAGATGACTACTTTGGTACTCTATGAAGTGGAATATGTTATGCAAGATTGAATTGGATTAGTCTTGGATATTTTGGTTTAGCTATTTTATTTTATTTGGTTTATCCTGTTTATCAGCTATTAGGAGGGAGTGTTGGAACAGGGAAAACTGACGACGCTGCTGGAGGGAGTTCCCGGAAGGAACGAGGTGTCAGAGCTATAGATAGATAGACTTGATTATACAGTACATATGGTTTATATCCTTAATTCAGACAAGTAAAGTTAATTTTCCATAATTTATTTAGAATACTACTTACAGAGGAAAGGGTGGTAAAAGAGGAGAGAGAGAGAGAGAGAGAGAGAGAGAGAGAGAGAGAGAGAGAGAGAGAGAGAGAGAGAGAGAGAGAGAGAGAGAGAGAGAGAGAGAGAAGATCAGAGAAGCTTTATAGTTGTTGACGCGACGAGCCCCATTTTATCCGTGGTGTTCTCAAAGGACGTTGGCCTATACAACATGGAAGACGGTGTCACAGGAAGAGTAGAGGTGAATACATCAAGGAGTTAGAGGGAAGGAAGGAGGGGTAGAATGAAGGACGTCTGGAAGAAGGGGAAGAGGAAGGAGGGGGGGGGGGGAAATTGACGGGAGGAAGGCTGGAAGAAATAGAAAGGATGGATGAAGGGGAAGAGGTAGGATGGGGAGGAATTGACTGGAGAAAGGGTGGAAGGAGTAGAAGGGATGGATGATGGGGAATTAGAGGTATATAGGAGACGGAGGAGAGGAGCACATAGAATAGAAGGAGATGTATAGGCTGTAGGTAGGCAGGGAGGAAAAGGGAGAAGGTAAAGAAGGAAGATTTAGAAAGGATGGGTGAAGAAGGGAATGGGGACAAGTTAATAGGTTTAAGGGAAGGGGAGAAGAGGTATAGAAGGGAGGAGGAACGGCTGATAAAAGTGAGAGGTAGAAAGAGAGAGGACTATAGCTGTAAAAAGTAAAGGACAAACTTGACGTAATGAGGAAATGCACGGGATGAAGAGAGGGAAAGGAAAGTTGATCGAAAGAAACGAGTAAAGTAGAAATAAAATGAAGAGGAGGAGAACGTAGTGAAGGAAGAGGTAAATGAAAAAAAAAAAGGAAAGAGAAACTGGTATAAACTAATCCTAACTCCTGACGAAGCCGAGATTGATCCAGGGTGGCCTCCAGGGGTGATGAGAGAAAAGGAAGAGACGGAGGAGGAGGAGGAGGAAAAGATGTAGTCGAAGAGAAGTATGAGGGGGAGGGGAAGTAGTAGATGTATACAGTAAAAGGAGTTAGAGGCGAAGAAAGTGAAGAATAAGAATAAGAAAATGAAGGCTTTATGTATATAGATTAAGCATGAATTCGTAATGGGCGTCTGGATTCTGTAATTGATACTAGATTTTGCAGCTTTAACCAATAAGGGTTAAGAATGGGTGTTTGTTTAGACTCGTGTTTAGGGTGACGGTAGTGTTGTTATGTGTTGTCTGTGTGTGTGTGTGTATCAAGGTGGCTGGCTACTTGAACGGGCACACCGGGAAATGAAGTGAGGGTGATGATGCGGGTGGCTATAGGAACGATTTATACGGCTATTTCCGGGTTTTAATGGTTGCTTCTGCCGTCTCCATCGTCGTCGTTTCTACCGTATTCATTCCCGTATTGGTCGTTCCAAGGCGCAGACATTCATATCCAACTTCAAGGTCGTTTTAGCAGGTCCTCATTCCAAGGATTACTTTTAAGAACAGCGCTACTAATGCACTTGTGTGTCATATTCTGAATTAAAGAAATGAAAAGCTACGTCATTCAGTCGTTGTGGGTGATATATAAATAATGAATAATTTTCGATTTACAAGCTTACGTCTGTTTGGAACTGAACTGTACCTTCTGTTAATATGTGACAAGATTCGTAGGATAATAATACTGCACTGTTTTTCATATTTTCTATCATTTTTTTTCTTCTTATTAAAGCGAAACACCTAATTATTCTTAAAACCATTGTTCCTTACAATTTCTCAACCACATTACGACAGGTGGTTCCATGCTCTATACGAACCTCGGCTGTAACATTTGAAGAACAGCTACTAAACTATAAATTACGATCTTATATTTCAGAGGCCTTTTTTATTTTTTTTCATATCATTTCTCCACATCAACTTGGTAAAACTTCTTGGTATACCGGGTGAACGCTCGTGAAGACCAAAGGCTGAGTGAAATATTGTTTGTGTGGTAACCGTATTTCACTTCATGATTTTCCTCAGGACATACGTTTCATGTCTGTACTGAGATCCATCACCTGCACGCAAACACACACCCAGTTCTCTCTCTCTCCCCCCCCCCTCCCAACACACACATACACACACCCACTTACACGCTACACATACATATACTTGCACATGTAGACACACACACATACACATACATACTTGCACACACACACACACACACACACACACACACAAACACACACACACACACACACACACACACACACACACACACACACACACACACACACACACACACACACACACACATCCATACAGCCACACATGTACATACAGTATAGTACCTCATGGCTCGTGAACTTGTATCTAGCTGTAAAGGGAGGGACATGAGGGAATATGCTGCCGGACCAGTAAACTGAGGTTCAAAGCACCAGTGGCAGAGTAGGGCACGAAAAATATTTGTTTGGTGTATATCGCCATAAAAAAAAGCCCTGCTGTTTCATTACATTTGTAGTATATGACTCACACCAGAATATGAAATATCACCATTGTGTCACGTCACGTAGTATGTGTTCAGTATTGACGTAATTAGTTGTGTGTGTGTGTGTGTGTGTGTGTGTGTGTGTGTGTGTGTGTGTGTGTGTGTGTGTGTGTGTGTGTGTGTGTGTGTGTGTGTGTGTGTGTGTGTGTTAATGATTTTTGTGGTGCATCATAATATTTTCTTGTCACAACTATCACATTGAAATTTATCCCCACAATAATATGTCAAAGCTAAACGTTTTTATACAGTAGCGATTATTAGTCAGTAACATCAGTTTTGATCTGTCCCCAACCTTTCTCTTAATCTCTCACGTCCCTCTTGCTTCCTTCCTTGTCTCTTCTTTCCAGCACTTCCCTTCGTTATCTCTCCAGTTCTATTCTCTCTTTCTACCCAGCTCCCTTCTTTCCCTCCTTTCCTCCTTCCCAGTTCCCTCCATCCCGTGCTCTCCTCTTGTACCATTTTTCCTTTCCTCCACACTTTACTTCTTTCCCTTTCCATTTTCCTTAATTGCTCCTTCCCTTCCCTTCTTCCCTTCTTCCTTCCATCCCTCCTTTCTCTACTCCAATTCTTTTCAGCTCCATCCTTCCCTCCCCACTCCATTCTCCCTCCTCCCACATTCCTTTTCATCTCTACTTCCTCTTCCATTCCTCTTGTCTCTCCTATCTTCCTTTCATTTTCTCCAAAATCCATTCCTCCCCTCCTTCCACTTCCCCTTTCCTCCCCTCCTTCCCTTCAGTAAGTGACTATAAGGGGTCTATAACAGTTTCCACCCTCCCTATTTTTTTTCATTTTTTTCTCTCATTCTCCCTCATTATCCCTGCCTCATCTTCCCTTTATCCTTAATTAACCCTCATATCCATTTCTTCCCACTACTGTTCATTTACATCCCTCCCTCCCTCCCTTCTTCCATTGTTCTCTCACCATTACTCTTCTCCCTTCATTATTCTATCCCTAGTTCTCATATTTATTTACACCTTACCTCTGTCACCCCTTCATATTCCTCCTCCCGTCTCTCGCCCCCTCCCTACTTTCTTTCTCCACCCTCCTGCATCTCTCCCTTCTCCATACACTCTTCCACTTCCTTCTTCCCATCCTTTCCTCCTTTTCTCCACTATTGCTCTTTAACCCTTCCTTCCTTTCCCTTTATCCCTTACTCTCTCACATCTGCACACTTTCTCACCCTCTCTCACTATCGTCCACTCTCCCTCACCATGCTTCACACTCCCTCACCCTAATTTTCTTATTTTCCCTCACTCTCCCTTCCTCACCCAACCACACTCCCTCACCCTACTTTTCTCACTCTCCCTCACCCAACCACCCTCCCTCACTCACTCTGGCGACTCACTCTTCTCTACCCTACTTGGAATTCTGGCACAGAGAAACGCCCTACAATTTTTTTCACCCTCTTCCGCTTCAAGTAAAATAAAAAGTCAAGGTGAAAAATGAATGCATCCACAAACACGGTTCATACATGCCAACACCATCAGCTTCTCCTTCCTGTGTGTGTGTGTGTGTGTGTGTGTGTGTGTGTTGCTGTAACCGTGTTTCTGGTTGTTCGTCTCTCAGTCTTTCGGTCTAGTTCTCTGCCTGCATGTCTCTTTGTATCAGAGTGTATTTCTATCTTCCTGTATATTTTCTGTGTCTTTACTTTGCTTTTCTCTGTGTGTGTCTGTCTGTATTTCGTTGGTTCTGCCTCAGACTGTCATCGTTTCCGTCACTTATTATATTGGCATTCCGGCTTAACACAGTAAAGAATTCAGGACAGAAGGAATTATTAGCCTCGCAAGAAATGGTTTCTTCACAGCAAACGACAAAATAGAAACAAGATAGCAAGTGATATGGTTGTGAGTCCTACATCACTTTATGTTGTATACGGTACTGTATTGTAGGAGACACTCTTAGTAATCAGGTTAGCATTAAAACGGCTAGAAGGGATCAAAACTATTTATACTATACTATACACTTCTATCAAAATTCTAAATGGAATACATGATTCTTTCATTTATATTTATGTAAACAGATCACCTTTACCAGTCATATTATACCTCACAATAGTAAACACGCACGCACGCACACACACACACACACACACACACACACACACACACACACACACACACACACACACACACACACACACACACACACACACACACACACACACACACACACACACACACACACACACACACACACACACAAACACACACACACACACACACACACACACACACACGCACACACATACACACACACACACACTTTCCAGTTATCTTATTATTTATGCAAAAGACTATAAAACCTGGAAACTGGAAATCCGTAATAATTAATATAGTAATATTTTTATACCGTAATGGATCATACAGAAACAAGTCACATTTTCATTTATCACTTTTGTCTGATTGTGAACGAAATAATTTGATGCCTGTTTGGGTAGCTAATCAACTAAAGATGCAACTAATTAGACAACACGCTGCACTAATTAGGCTGGGAGAGTAACAGGACGTTCAGCAAAATGGGGGTGGGGAGGTAATCAGTCAGGTGGGGTGGGGTGGGGGGGGTGAGGGGGGATAAAATACTCGAGGCTGTGGTGGTGGGGGTAGGAGGAATTATGAGTCACCCAATAATACAATAAAGTATAATTCAGTATACTATAAACGAGAATGATAATAAAAAGCCTACCTCGTACTCCTTAAGGGTAAATCTGGAGCAGCTGACACGGTTAATTTGGTTAATCTGGTCCTGTTTCGTGGCATTTATTTTTTTATTTTTTATTTTTTTTATAATAGGAATTAGGGCACTTCAGTGTACCAGAAAGTATACTATTCCCTTAACACACAGACCATCAGTAGAACTATGAACCATATAGTGTACAAGACAGATTTTGATATAAGGTACAGCTCCGGACAGATCAATGGACCACAGTCCATTCATGACTGACTTGGTTTGTGTCTCGTCGGATCTGGTAACAGTTGCAAGTGGAGGGAGGGGGGATGTTAGTGGGAGAGAAGGAGAGAAATGTGGGCGGGGCTATAGGAGGGTAACGAATGATCAGGTAGAGAAGAAGGTGTGTCAGGAGGAAGGAATGAAGCATAAACTGTGAATAGTATCGAATCACCAATAGTTTAAAGCAACGTTCATCAAACTTTTTCAGTCGTGACCCAGTTTTTACTATGACATCATTCTCGCGACCCATACAGAAAGATCTTTTACATATGACCAGAATTATCAATATAAGAAAATACAAGGCCAGAAACTGAAATGCAATAATTATGATTAAAAGGCATTTTAACCAGAATTATTTACAGAATTATAAACACTGCGGCCACTGCCTCACCTACCACTCTCTCTCTCTCTCTCTCTCTCTCTCTCTCTCTCTCTCAAGAAGGCTAATATTTGTGCAATGATTTTGTTTTATTGATAATTAAATATATGAATCAATGTTATTCGATTATAAAAATATGTTAGATGGATTTATGTATAAACTTCATATTTATTTTATCGTCACGAACATTATTATTCTATTTTATTCATGTGTTTATTCTTGTGAGCCTGCGACCCAGTATGAAGGAATTCGGGACCCGTAGTTTAAAGAAATGCATACAGCATTAACGTAGGTGGATAGAGAAGAGAAGAAAAATTAATGTGATCATGATTTGAGCCGAGGGTGAAGGGGAAGATAAATGAAGGTGATTAGATGAAAAGTAATAACAAACATCTGTTACATTATATCTGTTACATTATATCCTTTAAATAAAGGCACATTCCATTGTTCACCATCGTAGTGGAATAGACTACTGAATATATATTATCCTTTGGATATTAGACAGATTTTATTTTATTTTTTATTTTTTTTCGTCGTCGTCGCCGCCGCCCCGCCGCCGCCCCGCCGCCGCCGCCGCCTCCCCACCGCCGCCGCCGCCCCGCCGCGACCGCCCCGCCGCCGCCCCGCCACCCCGCCTCCTCTGCTGTTACTTCTTTCTTCGTTCATTTATTACAGTTTCCTGTGCCTTCTCTTTGTACCCTCCTCTGGTAGCATATGGCCCAAGCTTTCGTGTTGCCAGTAGATTATCTTTTCTCAACGACCAATCAATTATCACCTGGAGTCCGTCTCGTGATCACGCAGGGAGAGCCTTCTCGGACCGTGACACGAAGCTGACTGTGCACGTGCCACTCTCCTTCACCCTATCCCCTCCACACACACACACTAACGAGGCTGCCTGGGGTTGCCTGACAATAGTTCAATAGTTCATGAGTCTTTAACAAGGCAATCTGATGTGAGGGTGATGTCAGGCCCCCAGCTGAGATCTCGAGTGGTTAATTTACTGTCGTGTTCTCTCTATATATGTTCTCAGTATCTACCTGGCATAGAGGACATCTTCCCTGTCTACTGCTGCTACTGGGTACGATTTATTGCCATCTATCATTATAATTTCCACTCATGATCTACCAACACAACTACCAATCCTATATCACCACCACCACCACAAACATTACGACTATCACCATCCTAGTAATCATCCCTCCTACTCTATTATAGTACTTCCAACATGATTACCACCACCTTCAAAACCAACAGCACCGCCTCCATTCATAAGCCACCAGTACCACTACCACCAAAGCCAAGAATAGCACTCCTAAGTTAAAGCACTTTCACCACCATCACCTTTCCTACCACATCACCACCACTTGTGTTTTACCTCCACCAGCACTCTTATATCCCCACCACCTGCACCTCTCCCATTCCCTCCACCTCAGAACTCCTATACTGGCCTCCACCATTTCACCCACTCCACCAACATTCCCAATCCACCACCACAAACACTTCTATTTCAACTCCACTAAAACTCACATTTCACCACCACCATTACCAATTCACTTCTACCACCACTCCCATGTCACCACCACCACCATGACCACTACTACAATTCCCTCCCCTCCACCCCATCACTCACTCACCACCGAGGGACCGACAGACAGACCAGTGCATAGGGGCGTGCAAGATAATGATCCATATTAAACAAGGGCGGGAATGGACCTTGTGTTGTGGGTGGTGGGAGAACTCTAAGAATGTGCAGGAAGGGAGGTGGTAAAACGAGGGCCATCACGGTTTCGGATACAAAGGGTGATTTTCCGGACAGGTGACCATGAATGAGTAATTGGCAAGTGTTACTGAGGGGTCAATGTGGGTTCGTGGACCCGAGAACTAACTGTCTTGAAGAATGAAAATGGTTTGTGGGTGATCTGGTTGGGTGAGGCTGGTAGGGTGAGGCTGCATTGTTCGGTATTAAGGGAGTTTTGTGTTGATAAATCTTGGAGCAACTGAATCCTCCAAACTATTCCAAAAAACAGAACACCATTATTTTTGCTCTTCTGATCCTGTTTCCTAGCATACTTTGGAAGAATCAAGGCACTCCAATGGACCAAAATAATAATTACCACCTTAAGTTTACTGAGGATGGGGTGGTAGGTAGATAATATAATATAGATGTTGAGAAATAGATACATATATTATAGCTATACAATAGATATGGATTATTTGATGTGGACAGACAGACAGACAGACAGGGTATAGGTAATGCTGTCGTCTGTGTGTTTGTGACCAATGCTGCATTTTGTTTACTTCTTCGGGAACATTTTCATATTTTACTTCTCCAATAGGTGGTCGTACATACTCTCTCTCTCTCTCTCTCTCTGGTCGTTTCATTCCTGTCCCTCTCTCGTTCGGGTAGTTTCTCTCTTTCTTTCTCTCTTTTAATTGCCAATTGTATCCGCTACGTGGACAATACAGGAGACATCTGCCTCTAATCAGTGCATTCGATTACACTTTAAATATCAAAATGAAAGAGAAAAATATAGTAACGATAATTTCTTCATGTCTAACCTTTTATATCGATCAGTATAAGATAAACTGGTTCAGTAGCGATGCCAGATACCTCCAGAAGCGGTCAAGGAATAGTAAACACAACCATTCCCTGATCATTTACGTGCTTTGGTGAAATACCAACCTTACTCTGAGTTAGACAGCTGTGGACCCTAACTTTTAGTTTGCCTGCGGCTCAAAAGGTTACTCTAGTTTAGACAGAATTTCAAAGCTGAAGTCAGAATGTGAGAGTAGGTAGTGGCAGGGACGTTGCTCCGGTTGTTGAGGCAAAGTGGAGGGATAGTATCTGGAGGGAGAGCATCTGTGTACAAAGCTGAGGGAGAGCATCTGTGTACAATCTGGGACTTTAAGGGGCATGTGGTTTTGTGGGTGAATGAGAAACTGGTGATACCTCAAAACTACGTCACTAAATAAATGCCCCCAGCTCAGTATATGTGCTGATATGTGTCGTGGTTAGGAAACATCAGTAGTATCCAATTTCTCGATTATATCACAGGCCCTTCAAAGCTAACAGACATGATGTGTTCAGTCTGTTTCAGCATAACTCATCCTGTGTTAAATATGCACTATAGGAGTTGTTGTTATTGGTGTATTCTCATATATTGATGCTCAATACAATAGTTCTGAGCTGGAAATTATCATCACTTCCACTATTTCACCTTTCTGACCTTGTGTTTACTTTAAAGTTTGCAGTCCTTCCTCTCTAAGGCGCGGCTTCCACTAGCCCGTCACCGTCATCACCGTCACCGTTAGTGACGTCACGAACGGCGGCTGAAATGGAAATCAAGGGCCCTGGAGCTCAGGCCCATCACGCTGACGGCCACCATCAAAAGATGAATAATTTCATCTTTTGATGAAGTGACTTGGGCGGTGTTGACCACCATCGATGGTGTTGGATATCTTGGATATGATGAAAATATGAATATTTAGCAATTGCACACGGAAAAAGATATGAGATCACATTAGTCATATAAATATTTAAATGTATTTACATAAAGTGTGTGCATTCATGGACCGTGACCACTTTTTTATAGATGAATCTGGAAATGTGACAGAACCGCACATTCTTGCGCATCTCGGCTGCGCAGCTCATGTAAACCAAAACATTAGGAACACCGTGTAGGCTTATTGGTACACAGGCAGTCCTCCTTATCACTTTATTGGCGAATATATTCCTCACAGTCCTCTTCATGGAAACTGTTCACATCAACCCTCTTCTCTCCCTCCATCAGTATTCTATGTTCTCCTCTCAGAGGTTTTCTCCAGCAGTAGCTGGCGTCACCACATTCTCCTTCTCCTTCTCTGTTTTGCTGGTCTAGCTGGACGGTCTTCTTCTTCAAGTAGAAGATGAGCAGCAACCATAAATTCGTCGTCCATGTCCATCTTGTTCTTGTGCGGGTAGGCTAGTGGGGGTAAGCTACAACAACAACAACACTGTCGCCGTTGACGGGGCTCATCTCCTCATGTCGTGTTTGTCGTGTTTGTGACGTCACTGACGGTGACGGTGATGACGGTGACGGGCTAGTGGAAGCCGCGCCTAACTCCTTTTCCGATGGATAATTATGTTCCTTATTCTTACCCTGCAATTGTTATCTTCAGTGTAATCAAACTCTCAGTCTATATATTTTGATTTATATATCCTACCAAATACAACTAACTATAATCATTCATAGGCTACTCTGGGTAACATAAATACCCATCTCTCAATCCTAACGCCTCATATTCACCCGTACACAGTGATCCTAACACATTGGTATACATATGATAATACCGAAAATATTCCTTAGATTAATTATGCTTAAGGTCAAAATTTGCTTTGGTTATACTCTCCCCAAAATATAATAATTGGCGGTGGACACACACACACACACACACACACACACACACACACACACACACACACACACACACAGACACTGCCACTTTCCCAAATACCCATACTTATTCCCAGACGCAATTGCACACGACAGAGACCCTACTCACCCACACGCAAACACTTCCTTCCCGACACACACACACACAAATACTTCCTTCCCGACACACTCTCTCACACACCCACACACACACACACACACACACACACACACACACACATTAACCTACAGACACACTTATGCAGCCTCTCACACTGGCCCTCATTCCCTCACAAATAGATTCACTCGTAGATTCACACAAAATAAATGTCCCTCACCCATATTTACCCATTCACTTTAAAGTATTTATGTATGTATTGGTAAATTTCTCGTGTTTGTTACCTCGAATTTCTCTTCCACAGCCAACTTTTATCCTTCGCACATCTGTATCTCTTTTCGTTAATGCTTGAAACATTATTTTTTTTTCTACTCCTCTTCACTTCCTGCAATATACATCTCTCTTATACATTCTCCATTTTACATTCCTGCTATTCACACTTTGCTACATACATCTCTCACGTTTTAATTGTCGTGTCTTATATCTCTCCCATTTCGCCTTTTTCCAATTCCTATTTTCCCTCTGCCACCCCTAAGTTTGTTATTCTATATTTATACCTTCACCCATCTTCATAATTTATCTCATCTTTCCTTCCCCCTTTATTCCATTTCTCTGTCTTATCTCACCTTCACTTATTATCCCATTATTCTACGGCATCTTATCTCGCCTTACTTTATTATCCCATTACCATATCTTATCTTATCTCGCCTTCACCCACTATCCTATTCTGTGTTCCACGTTTCCATTACACATATTTCCATTGTCTCATCTTTTTTCCTATACCCCGTCTCCACAGCACAACAGAGTATAGCAAACATAAAGACATTTAATCATTCCTATAACACCCACCTACGATCAGCTATCCTCCTAAATCCCTCTTTGTCCTCATTCCTCCACTCATTCCTTATAATTATAAAGCTTGCTTCCATCATCCTACATTTACGCTTTTGGTCTTCCTTCCTTTACTAATCTTTATTCATCTTGCTGACATTTATTTCTCGTCAGTCCATTCCTTGTTCAATTTTTGCATAGTTTCTTTTTTCATTACTGTCTCTTTATTGCCAACATTTCATTTTCATCTTGTCCTCCGCCCATTTCTGAGATTCTAAACTCAGCCCGTCTTTGCATCCCTCACAGCTCCACCCTCCCTTCTCCCTTATCAACTTTTAACTCATCCTCCCATCCTTCACAACGTCACTATTCCCTCCCCCTCTCTCTCACCCCATTCTCGCATACTTCACAGCTTCACAATACCCTCCCCCCCTCTCTCGCTCACCCATTCTCACAGCTCCACTATCTCCTCTCCCTTTTCCTCTTCTACCCCTATTTCTCCGCTGCAGTTCATCTCTCCCCAACCCAAGCTCTGCCACCGTCATTAGCGAGAAGCCCAGTAAAAGAGCGGACTAACTCAGGGTCTAGCCGGGACAAGCCAGACTCAGATGGTCCATTTCGACAAACGATTACTGAAACTTGATGTTGAGTATTTTTTTTTTTCCGGACGGCTAATGACACTGTGAAAATATATGATGAGCCCTTTTGAGGAGTCCGTCTTTTCAGCATCGTACTCGTATGTGGATTTGCATTTTTATAACGGCAGTGCAGTTGCATTCTTTATAGGATTAGCCTACATTGGATGAAAGATCGTATTGTTTTGTTTGTGAGGGGGGATACTTTTATATAAACACATTAGTTGCTTGGAAAATCTAATGCTGCTCTTGGTATCTAACACACACACACACACACACACACACACACACACACACATGCCTGATAGATGTTTGATGGACATTCCTGACCAAAGGCAAATTTTCGTAGTTGTAACTGGCTGCCTATCACAAAGGAACTATCAGGAAATTGAGAATAGGTTTATTACCCATGTTGGGAGGATTAATTCAGGTGACCCCAGTATGTGCATCGGTAACAAGATCCCTCATCCCGTCACATATATACGGGTTACCTAGGAAAGTGGGAATCCGATTAATTACTATGATGGGAGAATTAATCCAGAGAAAGCCAGTCTGTCCCCAGGGCTGTTCTTTGAATGTAGGGGGAAGATGCTTAGGCTGAATAAAAGTCTACAGCTTCCTCAAAATTACATCACAGAGCATCATTTAACCTGTTTCAGTTTGTTTTCAGGGTAAATCTGTAGGAATCAGAATCGTCCAGCTACGAAAGACATCATACCCGTTTATAATGTAATCCTGGATGTAAGGGCATGTATAATTGTAAGGTTTCATTCACTCCTGACCCATAACGACCTTCTCTCCTCTCCTCTCCTCTCCTCTCCTCTTCTCTTCTCTTCTCTTCTCTTCTCATCTCATCTCATCTCTTCTCTTCTCTTCTCTTCTCTTCTCATCTCTTCTCTTCTCTTCTCTTCTCTTCTCTTCTCTTCTCTTCTCTTTTCTTCTCCTTTCCTCTCCTCTCC
>JAWZYT010004103.1:225000-240000 GCA_034508575.1 Petrolisthes manimaculis
CACACACACACACACACACACACACACACACACACTTTGCTTCCCCATTGTTAGGTATATATCCTCATTCATTTTTCGTCTCCACCTTCCAACAACACCCTCCCCTGCCCTGCCCTGCCCTGCCCTCCCTCCGACCTCCTCTGTTTACCCCCCGCTGTTAGATTTCACATTCATTCCTCGCTGTCACCTTTCATTAACAACCCAACCCTCCCTTCCACCCTCCCTCCCTCATGCCCCCACTGTTATATCACTGATCCCTTATAATGAGTTAATTTATTGCTAAAAAATTAAACTGCATTATATCTATTTGACTGTCAAATATGCATACAAATAATAGCATTTTCTGATGAACGTTATGCATATAATTTACGTAAATAAATATGCATTATATTCAAATGTCATATATGCATAGGGATTTTGCCAATCTAAATATAAATCATATCTGCCTACAGACCCTAAATTCTTTTGTTATTCACTGTGTTACCAACAAACCATTTTAATTTATATTTATATTTTTGCAGTAACTATATTTTTCTTCTTGTCAGATTGAAGCATAAGAGATTATCAGACTAAACACTGGCTTGAGTCTAAGGAAACACCAGATGATTTATCAAAATGTGGTCTTGAATATCCCTTTCTTCCGAGGGTTAGTGACAAAGATAAAAATTCAGTACGTGCAGGAGGTTAGCAGAGGTGGCAGATGGAACTCTCACCTTCACCCCAACCAAAAACACAATTAGAAGAATATTTAGTGGACAATGGGGGATGTCGGACCCAATTAGCAGTGTGGATCTTGGCTGTAATTGGTAGCTATTGTGATGGAGATGTGGCCAGGCTAGGGGACAACACTCAGCATGTGTGTTTGTGTACGTTTGTAGGTGTGGCTGTGTGAATGGGTGGTGTGAATGGTTGTGTGTGTGTTTGTGTGTGTTCTTACGCATGGGTCTATGTGTTTGTGTACGTTTGTATGTGTGGTTGTGTGTATGGGTGGTGTGAATGGTTGTGTGTGTGTGTGTGTGTGCTCGTATGCATGGGTCTGTGTGTTTGTTGTTGGGCTTATGTGTCTGTGTTTCTCCGTACTTTTATTTTGTGTTTGTACATTGTGTTTGTGTGGTTGCGAATGTGTGTGTGTGTGTGTGTGTGTGTGTGTGTGTGTGTGTGTGTGTGTGTGTGTGTGTGTGTGTGTGTGTGTGTGTGTGTGTGTGTACGTTGTGTAAATACGTACTGTACGTTGAAAATCTATAGGTTAATCGTGTGTTCAGTGTGAGTATTATATTATGTCATTCTTGAACACATCACAACTATAATCACACATCCTAAACACAACACAGCAATAATCACACATCCTAAACACATCACAACAAAAATAATCACACATCCTAAACACATCACAACAATAATCACACGTCTCGTCTTTCTCTGGCACAACATATATCTTCCTCGTTCACCCTGGTAACAACAACTGGCATCACAAAGTATATTTCCCGTCAGTCAATGGTGTCCTCAATCCTCTGACTTGTTGTGTTGTGTTATGTGGATGGTGGACACACGTTTGTGGAGGATAAGGAGGCTGATCGAAAACGGAAATTAAAAGACGGATGAACCCAAGATAGTGATTGTGTAACTTTGCAACCTTTAATATAATACAAATATTTGCTTTTCTTGTTAGATATGTTTAAAAGATAAAATTTTTGATAGGTATATATTTGTGTGTTTGCTTGGGTTTACGTGTATATGTCAATGTGGAATATGCATGGGTGAGTACACGTGATCGTATACATGTGCGTGTGTGTGTGTGTGTGTGTGTGTAAGTGTGTACGTACATGCGTCCAAGAATAAGTGGACGTTAAGTTAAGCGTCAACCGTATATAATCTGCGACACGTAAATGCGCCTGTCTTGTCCAACTTACAGATGATTTGTCTCTTTGAATATTCTTTCAGATTTGTTAGAATTACACCTCATTCAGAACTTTAGCCCACATTCATTACTTCATTACGTGAATAAAGTATTAGACATTCCTTCTCCAGCATGATATCTCCTTGTCATCTCTACTCCCTCTACTCATCACTTTGGTTAACTCTTCCTACTTCCTCACAGAAACTTTCAGATCAAACTCCTCCCTCCACCCCGCCCTCTTTGTATGCACTCACTCTCTCATACAATATTCTTATACAATATTCCCTGGCCTATACCATCACCCCTTCAATAACACCATTAATCTACCTTTCCTTCATCCATCCCAACACCCACATGCATGTCATCACGCCCTCCCTCCAACCCTGCTCACCATGCCCTCCCATCACCCTTCCCTCCACCCTTGTCATCCCTCTCCCCAGCCTACTATATACGCTACAGGAAGGGAGGGGGAGGGGAGGAGTAGTAGGAAGAGGAGGAGGAGGAAGAGGGGAAGGAGGCCAAGAACAAATTTTCCTTCGGCAAGAGTGGAAAATATTTTTGCAGAGTTGGTGGGGCACCGGTAAGCTGTTTTACGGCGACTGGACACGAGATTGGTTATTGATGGTCGCTCCTCTAGTATTTTTCTGTGGGTCCTGGAGGTGAGATGCGGCTGGACTCCCTTCCACCTTCGTTGTGTGTGTGGGTTCTGCTGTAGAGTATTGTGGTCGTGGTAGTAGAATGGATTGGGTTAGGTTAGGTTAGGTTTGATTAGGTGGTCATGGTAGTAGAATGGGTTGGGTTAGGTTAGGTTAGGTTTGGTTAGTTGGTGTTCGTGTATGTGGTTTGTGGAGAATCGTAGTATCGTGGGATAAACATAATTTATGGTAGTGTGACAATGTGTGTGTGTGTCTGTGTGTGTGTAGGCCTATATATGTGTGTTTTGTTGGAGAAGTTTGAGACTTTAGTGGCAATATTGCAAGTTCAGTGTGTGTGTGTGTGTGTGTGTGTGTGTGTTTTGTGGGATAGGTTTGAGGTTCCAGTGGGAATAGATTACGTCATATGTTAGGTGTACTGGAGAATATTTTTTTTTAAATTTAAAGTAGAATTGTTCGCAATAACCTGATAACTACTGATTTAACCCGGTTAAATACGTAGATTCGTGGAAGTCAAGTTGATTGGCTGGTATGGAGGTTAGGGTGTGGTTACTGCCATGTATGGTTGCCGAATTTGTCAGGTGTGTTATATTATCGTAAATAAAGATTGTGGTGGCAAAGAGGGTAAATTGTATGAATGTTGGGTTATTTGGTGGTGTGTGATGGTTTGGTGTGTGTGTGTGTGGTGACAGGTTGAATGTGTTGTGGTAGAAAGGGTAAGTTGTGTGGTTATTTTGACGTGTGGTATATATGGTGTGTGGTTAAGGGAAATGTCACGAAGCTATTCATTTAACATTCACGAGCTGAGACTGAAATTGTTCTCTATATTTTTGTAAATATTCCATTAATTTGAATCCTCTTAGGGAAAGAAAAGTGCAAAATGAATTTGTTCGTTCTGAAAAAGAGAGCCTATAGTAGGTTTCACTGTAAATATAAATTTAGTTAACGCGATGAATAAATCCAGAGGATATATTGTTGATTTTAATGACAAAGCGCTCTATTACAAATGATTTGTTTTTAACGTTAACTAGGTTAGTAATCATGTTTTATTAAATTATTTTCAGTACAAGTAAATGATAATTCTTTTTCAGTCATTCTTGTCTTTAGTTCAGTAACATGTTTGGTTATTAGTCTTTTGCAAAAGAGACCATTAGACTGTTGACATTCGACACAGTTTTGTCATCTGTCACTTTTTATCCTGATAATTATCATATAACCAAGTTTTTCATTACAAATCTCCGTAACTTTTGCCCAGACATAATTACACAGTGTAGACCATCAGGTAAAGTCATGGTCTAATGTACTGCAACACCTTCCAATGAGAGGGCTTCGAAAAATGATCCGAAACTATAGCTGTTGGTGTGTGCAATTTTGGTTCATAAAATTAACTCAAATAGCTCGCTTTTATTCACCAGGTTGCAGTACATTAGACCATGACTTTACAGTACACCTTTATAATACCTCATGGAATAACTGGACAAACTTTTCGGGTACCGTACTCTAGTTAGCGTGATGTGTGCGTGCTTGAGTGTGTGTGCGTGCGTGTGTGTGCCCGTGTGTGTGTGTGTCCGTGTTTGTGTGTGTCCGTATTTGCGTGCGTGTGTGTATGTGTGTGCGTGCGTGTGTGCGTCTGTGTTTGCGTGCGTGTGTGTTTAAGTCTGATTGATCTTCCCTACCCTTCCCAATCCACTGATCTCATCTCTCAATTGGGTTCCCTGTCTGCCTAAGCTTCTCGTTCATTCTTTTCTTTATCATCCAGTCACTTTTCCAGTCATGCAGTTAATAGATATATACATGAAATTACCCTCCATTTACTTTTATATTACTGACAGCAAATCTTCCATCTTTGCATGTTATCGGATTCTCAATGCTGCTTTCTAATGTTTTCAAATGATTCCCAATGTATTTCTGTGTTGCTCTTTAGATCCACACAAAATGTATTAATTTTGTCAAGCTTTTCTCCTATTAAGATTATTAAGATCCACAATAAACTCCGATTATATATATATATATTGCCTTTCATGGGCGCTTACCAAAATCACGAAATTCCATACTTAATTATCGACGGTATATCAGTGTAGTAAACAAAGGTAACAATTGCATCAGCCCTACTAAACTGAAAATTATTGCCTTTGGTTTATATGAATTGACATTGTATTGCCTAAACTGTTTCCAGATATTTTGGGCTTGGTGTGTAAATAACCTTCCAATGTTAATGAATGAGTGGCATAGATTTATTTATCTTTGGGAAATGTTATCCAGTATGTCAATTTGACCTATGAATTTATTTTATACACTACATTCTCACTTACACTTTTCATGCAACACACACACACACACACACACACACACACACACACACACACACACACACACACACACACACACACACACACACACACACACACACACACACACACACACACACACACACACACACACACACACACACACACACACACACACACATACACACACACACACACACACACACACACACACACACACACACACACACACACACACACACACACACACCCTGTTATTCCAGAAATCCTAGATATAAACTCTTGCACGAGAAGTTTTATCCGAAGAATGGTGAGGGAAGTGTGGGACTAAAGGTGTAGCTGTGGGTGAGGTCTGAGAAAACTAGAGTACCCGAAAGGTTTGTCTGGCCTTCTGTAACATACTCCAAGCCTCAACATTTACGTAAGAATTTGCAAGTGTTGAGTACAATAGCGAGTAAAAGATAGATTGTTCTGTTTTGCATATTCTGAGACGGTGCAATACAATGTGGGGGACACAAGGATGGAATTTTCAACCAGAAGTATAGAACTCACCACTGTTGCGTAGTTCCTATTGATAAGACAGATTATTTATATTTGTAGATAATGTTTCCTTTCCACACCAGGGATCTCAAAGTTCTGGAAGGAATCTCTGAACCTTTTGAGTTATAAAACTTGTCTCTATCATTTGCTGTTTACCGTTCTCTGTTTTTAAGGAGCCTGTGATGTTGTTGTCAGTCCTTTGAAGGCTACTGAGTTCCTCCAGAATGCTTGAAATTATTTTTCAAAAATATTAATATAATGTATGAGTGAAGGAGCTTGTGGTATGGTGGGTGAAGCAGAAGATAACAAATCAAACATCTACACCATAAATCAGGATCTATACTTAGGATGTTTCAAGATGATTTGGCGGCACACGTAGTTTTTAATTGACTGATTAAATCACATGTAGTCTTAATGTATTTACCAAAATATGAAACATGAAATTTTATAAATATTTTACTATCATTATCTTCCTTTGTGTTACAGATTTCAGAAGAAGAGGCCTCCTGCAAAAAGGTAATGTACAAAAGAAATGTTAAGAGAAAATTAGGGTAACACTTTTTACATGGGGAAGTCTTGTGTACAGTACATACTCCTGTCTCCTGCCTCACTATATTTCTTCTTCTATCTTGTTTCTCTCTTCCTCCTTCTCTTATACGATTGCCCCCCTCCCCTCTCCTTTCACTCTCTCTCTCTCTATCTCTCACCCACCCACCCACCCACCCACCCACCCTTTCTTTCTCTCTTTCACTCACTCACTCACTCTCTCTCTCAAAGGTCAAGGGCACTTTTCGTCAATACTGGATATCAAAACAGAATATTGCTAGTTCTCACTGAGTTAGATTTGCGAGTGAATATTTACTGAACCCCTCGAATGTCCGTTCTGTAACCCTTTGTACACAATAACCAAATAACACGTTTTTATTCTTTTCGATTAAAAATCCAAGGAACTTCCAATTGGTGACTGTATAAATTGGATTGCGTGTGCAACTTCAAGTCAGATATGCTGCTCTCTGACATATTTCAAGGGGAAGGTCTGTGATGCACTGGTAAGTAGCATTTATTTCAAGGAATACGGATTGCACTGTGTTGTTATTGTTTTTGGAAAATGCAGATTCAAATGTCAAATACAGGGTATCAGAAAACTATATTTATGTAGGTTGAATGTTAGTGTGGCGTGGGAAACTTAGTACTGCTGGTGCTAGTGTGACATGGAAAGAATTACAGTATTCATGAATTGAATATAACTTATTAAGTCGAACTGAGCGGCGGGATGTTTTGAAGTGAACTAAAGAAGTGCAGGTTTGAAGTCCACGTCACAGAGAAAAAGTTTAAGTAAGCTTTGGAATATCTACACATCGAGGAGCGAAACATTAGAAAGGTAAAAGACTGACGAGCGTTGCCCAAATGATTATTTCTATATGACTGGAGACACCCGAGGCTGCACTAATTCATTTCACATAAGGGTAGACGGTCAACTCAGATTCTTTTAACCCACAACTGTATGAGACGAATTTATATTTCCCATTCACTTCAAGGTAATTTAGACCATGACCGTGTATGTACAGTATATCTATTCCCTGACGAATGATAGAAGCAAAGAGGGAGGAGAAGAAGTAGGTATGATAGCTGACAACAAAGGAAGATAAGCGATATGTGATATTTGAAGAGTTCAACCAGACAAAGGTCAAGGCTTTCAGCGAGAGAGCAGATAAACAATGATTGAATGAAAATACTAATGTTATAAGACAAGTGAAGCTGCGAGAAGTATGAGAAACAGCAAAGAGTGATACAATGAAACGTAGCACTTTGATTTATTTGAGACAAAAGAAACCCGAGTAAAGATATTATTAAGAGTTAAAGATTGAGTATGAATACTATTTTTATTAGGGTGCGAGTGAATGCTTTGAGTAAACTACTTGGTATGTGTTGAGTGAACGAAATGTACGATTTGTAAAATGACGATAGAGAAGATTGAATATTTGTTTATAATATGTTCATAAGTTGTAGACTCTTCTAGTATACATACAGTCATTGAATAAATTGTTATATTGTGATTCATACAAACTGAGCCACAAACCTGCACTTATATTAAAAAAGTTGGCAAACTGGGAAATGGAGGCGAAGGTAGGGTATGAGAATATCAAGATTAGGAGAAGCGTGGAGGAGGGAAGAGAACAAAGATAGAAAAGGGAATATACGGTAATGGATGAGAGGAGAGTGAGGAGAAGAGAGAGGAATGGGGGTGGGAATATATAGGGGAAGGATGGGAAGGCCACCTGTGTTGTTGGTTGGTTGTACAGGCTGGGGTGGACTGTAGGTGCATATTTTTGTCAGGCCCTCTGGTGGTGGTTGGATCGCAAGGGAGAGGAGGGAGGAGGGGAGAGGAAGCAGTGAGAGAAGGGAGGAAAGGATAGGAGGTAGGGAGAGAAGGAGGGGAGAGGAAGCAGTGAGAGAAGGAAGGAAGGGGGAGGAGGTAGGGAGAGAAAGAGGGGAGAGGAGGCAGTGAGAGAAGGGAGGAAAGGAGAGGAGGTAGGGAGAGAAGGAAAGGAGAGGAGGATGGGAGAAGAGGTAGGGAGAGAAGGAAGGAAGGGAGAGGCGGTATAGAGGAGGGAGGGACGAAGCGAGCAGCAATAAAGTGATGGTGAGGTCTGGAATTCACATACAACAGGTGAAAGAGGAAGGTTTAACGACTGGCTGCATGTACAGTAATATTGCTACGTACAATACATCACCACTAGCTCAGTTATATCATATCACCACCGGCGGTATTGTCTCCATCACCACCACCCACCCATCATTATTATCATCATCACCATCACCACCACCTTCACCATCACTACTAAAACTCGTGTCACTAGTTCCATCACAACGACCATTGTCAATACCACCACCATCACTGTCATTACCATCATCACCCCCTCCTCCATCTCATCTCTACCTCCACAACGCCCAACACCACCACCACTACCACCACCACCACTATCGTCAGTCATTCCTCCTCCACCATTATATCACCACCTCCGTCACCATTCCTCAACCCTGCCACTCAGTCCAATCTTAATCAATTTGACGACACTGAAAGTCATAAAATTCCAACATTTAATTAAGGTAACACACAAATCAGAAATTCGAATACTGATAAAAAAAAATTTAGATGTATAGTTCGTAGCTGGTTAACACTACACTGAGTTGATATGCATTATGTGCTATAATCTCTATCAGTGTGAGTTGTTCATATTTCTGACGTGAGTGACGAGTGACCGACCAATCTGAAAACTCTACCCCTTTTCGAGTACACAAGGTTCCCAGTTACCGCTCCGCTCGCCTCCCTCGTCTCTAAATTTCGAGCAGCTTTTACTATACTCTCCCGAACAGAAACAAAACACTGAATGGTATCCGGACACGCGTGAATGATTCTAAAGGGAGGAGAAAAATTCTAGCGAGGGGATTCGCGCGGATGTGTTGAGGGAGACGTGATACGAGAGCTGGAGCAGTGAAAGAGTTAATTGTGCCGGGTACAGTGGCTACAAAAAGTCTGGTTACGGAGGTGTGGATGGATATGGGGAGGAACAATTCCATTCATATTCCTTCGGATGGGTTTAGATGGGCTTAGAGCATTGTACTCTTTCATCGGATTGTTCGTACTGTCATATTGTTAAATGTAAAGTCGCAATGCAACTTTCATAGTTTTTATGGACAATCAGATTCAAATGTCATGTCCATTGCCACCAGAGGTCAGTGTAATCACTTGGCTTTTCATTATCCATACATACAGTATATGACATTTATCCACACATATATTTGTGAAAAGTTTCCAGAAACTCCATAAGTAAAACCATGTGATTATTGACCACTAGTAACCATACATGGGGTTATTATGTAATAGTAAGAGTAATAGACTATTACATAGTTTTCTGAGTAATATAAGTAGTAATAGATAAAATAATCATAGCTGTAATAGAAATAGAAGGCAAAGTAATATATATTTGTATATTACTTTCCTATTACAGAGTCAGACACTTATTATAAGTTACTTATTCATGTGTCAAAAAAAAAAAAAAAAGTATATATATATGCATTGTCACTACATATACTGTCATTGAAAAGAAGTTTCTGAGTTTCGTTATCTATTCACTGCTCTCCATGAGGAAGGTACAGTTGCCTCCAAAAATGTCGAGGCACTACCTGCTAGACTTTAACAGGTAAGAATCTTGAAAATTTTAGTTTGAACTGTACGCCATAGGAGACGGTGTAGAATGGAGAGTGGACTACCATATATCAAATTGTTTATATATACTTGTATAGTAGCTCCCAAAACTATCGTTAAAGTGGGTTAGAAGGATGGCGTAATGAACAGAATGAACCCTGTGATTGACCCCATCCATGTCTCCAGTAACATTACTTAGAATCTGACTGTACACACACTTTCTCTCACTCAAACGTGTACTGTGCATATCATAAACATTCATTAGAATTCCATTTGTGCATTTACACACACACACACACACACACACAATTATACTTGTATAATAATTAATTGGGGGCATTTGGGTGTGTAGGAAGGTAGGCTGGTGCTGAAGATCCGATAGATTAATCTGAATAGAGTAGCAAAGTCAAGGAGAGGTGGATATAGCTTATTTGATGGCAAGATAGATAGATAGTTTGATTGATTGATAGAGATAGGTTGAAATATCTAATAATAGGTAGGCAAGTACCTAGGTAGGGAGGCAAGTAGGTACGTGGGCAAGTACAGTAGGCCGGTAGCGATGAAGTGGTGCGATACATTTGGCCCTGGAGCTAGACGAAAGATTTACCAACTCTCCCTGCTGTTCCTCTTGACAAGCTGATGCCTGGAAAGCTGAGGGCTGGTTGGCAAGAAGCTCACCCTTTTCTCTATTTTTTTTCCTGGAAAGTTAGAAGGGCAGTCTTATCAGAGGAACCGGCAAGAAAAGATGGAAGAGGAGCAGAAAGGAGGGAATGGAGAAACTTTAAGGAGAAACAGAGGTTGGGGCGGATGAGTGGCAAGAACAGTAGTGAGGAAGACAGACGCTATAAAAGAAGAGGGAAGAAAATTGTTATCAGGGAAGGACAAAAATTACCAGTTTGTAGGCGGGAATTTATTCCGAACATTTCGAATCCAAAGTGGCCTCCTTTTCAACGTTACACAGATGCCTTTGAAGTCTCCAGAATAAACTTCCGTACGCAAGCTGTGTTCTTCCTTCTAGTATGCTGTTCATCGCGTCAGAAGGAGTCAGCCCAGTTACCAGGCTTCGAATATATGGACACTTGGTATATAGTGTGAGGCGTGGATGTTGCTGCAGGTACTCCAGCGTATATGACGGGATTAGATGGAGTGATATGTGTAGTGATGGGCACAGTTGGTGGAGTAGAGGCTGCATATATTTTGTGGTAATGGTTTAGTGTTTGAATGTGGAGCAATTTTTAAACTCGATCACACAAGCAATACATCTTTATTTATATACGACAGACATTATCATTATTACCTTTATTGGAACTTTGCAGTATTGTATATTATGAAGATGATCCGCATAACCCCTGGAGGAGTTATATAATCAGGTAACCAAACATTGCCATGAAGTTTGGTAAATAATTTATGTTTGTTCAGCCAATATAAGGAGACCAATATTTGTCCACTTGCTGAGTGAGGTGAGAGATATTTTCGAACGTGATTAATTTGCCATATGTAACGAAAACTATGTAACGCAAATATTGTCAATAACTTTATATAATGTAAAGAGGTGCTTAGTGAAAGTAGACATAAATAAGGGTGATAGTGAGCATACAAGATTTTGAGTGAGTAAAGGAACATTTGAAAGTTGCAATTCAAAGTTAGTAATAGGAAGAACAAAAAAAAAATCAAATAACACTGTGAAGAACCTTTCCACAGCAAAGCAATTGAATTAAATATATATTTTTTATTAATTTAGAGCACACTGTGGTGCTGCAAGAAAAAAAATTCTTATGTCCTTGTGCCAGTAATAGGACAAACCAAAATTTAGGATTTGGAGTATAACCGAGACACTTAACACTTAATCATACCAATTAAACTAGGACTTTGTAAAATACATTCGCAGGCATTTAAAAGGACAAGCCAAATGTTGATGTAGGAGAGAAAAGTTAGATAGGCGACTTACTATTAAAAGGAATAATTTGAATACATTGTGGAAGACGCTCAGCCCAGGATATGACAAGTTCCGGAGTTTCTGGGCGATGTCTTGTGTTCATCAGTGTGTCGTGGGAGTAAGCGGTTCGAAAAGTAAATACACAGAAGAGGACAGAGGAACAAAGAACACTCCAGCGTAAAAAAAAGTGAACGGAGGAAGGGCGACGAGAAGCAACTAAACGAGAGAATAATGTGGGACGATAAGAAAAGGAAATGATGATGAGGGAAGAAGACACAGCAGTAACGAGGAGGTAACACTGATGAACGCAAGAGGGAGAAACGTGTAAACCAGGATATAATGAACTTCTTGGAGAGAGAGAGAGAGTGAGAGAGAGAGAGAAAGAGAAAGAGAGAGAGAGAGTCAGTCAGTCAAGAAGAGGAGTAAGAGAGAGGAACAGCCACCACGGTACGTTTCACTTGACTAATTTGTTTTTCAATTAAGTTACATTTTGGTCTCATTTGTGGCGGCCACGTGAACTATTATTACCCTATATATATCCCGCTTCACTCCATCCCTAAAGTATTATGAGCAGAAAACCGACAGTGGCTGAGAGTCCCAAAGCTGCTATTTTTTAAGCTCAAATTTGTTTTTCTATATAATTATCATTTGTTTTTGTTTTTCTGTTACACTATTTTAATATTTTAGTAAGTCGATCAGTTATGGATTCTAATGTTTTATACCTACTAATAATTTCTTTTATTTATCTCGCGATATAAAATGATTAGTTAAATTATATTCTTAATTGCGCTTGATACTGTACATATAGGACTGATTGAATTACTAGAAAGGCAAGTATTTTGTTCCATCAACAACCAGAGAATGTACCGTATAACAGATCACATGGTGTTTCCTGTATCACGAATATGTACATGTGACAAACGAAAATGTGATGCTAACAAATAAAAAGATGTTTGCATCTCTACATTCTTGGTATCACAGGTGGGCGGCTCTATATATATTGCAGTCAGTCAGTCAGTCAGTCAGTCAGTCAGTCTCCTTTTAGCCTCATATCTTCAGTTCTCACTCAGCCCTCCTGCCAGAACTCTTTTTTACATTTCTCTCCTCTTGTCTCGCAGTCTTTTAATCTGGTACTTTACAAATATGCATTTTCTATCCCTTAATTACTTTTCTCTCCATATACCACTTTTCAACCCGAGACTCAAACCATCCATCCAGTTAACACTTCTTCCGTCACTTTTTTTTCTTGCATTGCTTATTTCTTTGGTGTCTCATCACACACAACTTAATTATATTTAGATATCCTTTCATTCATTCCTACACTTTTGCGAACAATATTCATTCCTATCATTTTAAGAGAATTTATTGACCCAAAGAGACACTGAAAACCTGCATATTCTAGTGTTGACGGTCCATCCTTGAGTTGCCAGAGACAGTGTACACGTGCAGTCCCTGATTATCTTCTGAATATTATAATACCGAATAAAATATTTTGTAAGACCTTTATTCCGACTAGGCGTCATGGAATGGATTTTGTTCTTTGAGCTTCCCAATACAGATCACGATATCCACCATAACCTTTCACAAAGAATAAGATATGTAATTCTATTTATTGCTACTTTTCGTATCTTTTCTGTTTCATGGTAAAGGTAGAGTACCGTTCAAAAACTCCTCACTAGCCTTCACGAACTCTCAAAATAAATGTAAACTTTTTGTCTTTTCCACTGCTTCAGCGCCTCCCTCCCGTTCTTTATCCTCCTCTATCCCTCTCTGGTTCTTTCTCTTCCCCTGTATGACGGCCAGTTTCCCGCCCACAATGAAACACACACACACTCGCTTACAAAAGGCTGACCCATAGTCCTTCCCCCTAAAAAGACAAAAATATCGTGTATTCTTGCAAAGGTCCCTGTGCGACCCTCCCTGCTGGCCTCCCGCACAAATACCTCACACAAAAATTGAAAGTAAACAGCGGAAGGAACATTCTTACTCGAAGGGATAAAACGGAATTTGCAAATAATTTTGTAAAATGGCCGGTGTTGCCAGCAGGAACTGAAATTCAGGAGAGAATGGTGGCAGTGAGTGCTTTGTTGGAGGGAGGCGAGCGAGGAGGGTTCAGGAAGAGAGGTAGAGTGGCCTGTGTAAGGGATGCAGGGCGCTAGACAGACAGAGAGACACAGACACACAGGTAGGCAAGCAGACAAACTGGCAGGCAGGCAGGGAGAGGGTTCAAAGAAGAAAGTTATAGAGTGAACTACACAAGGAATGCCTGGAATGGAGACAGGCATATATGGCACAAATAAATAATGCAAGTAGGTAGACAGGCAAGCAGGAAACCATATAGACAGACAAGCAGGCAGGAAGAAGGCAGTATATTTCAAGATTTGTAGATGAAAGCATGCAAAGTTGAAGCGTCGAGGGAAGAGGAGGATTGGGACAATATGAAACATTGGAGGATGTCATTGAGAAATTCTCAGGAAAAGACCTAGGGCAGAGGAAAGGAGGAACTTCGATATAAGGTAAAAATTGTGAGGCCGAGAGGAAGGGATATGCAGAAGGTGAAAGGGTGCAGGGCTGTATGACACAAACAAGCAGGGAACACGGTGAAATTGGGAGGAAAGGAGGGATAAAAAGAAACGAGACAGAAACTAGTGCGAGAACATTCTGAACATGAGTGTAGGAACATGGAAAGGAGAGAGAGAGAGAGAGAGAGAGAGAGAGAGAGAGAGAGAGAGAGAGAGAGAGAGAGAGAGAGAGTAGGCTGATAGAAAGGTAGTCAAATACACACGCATACACAAGTGGACATTAACGCAAGCTCACCTACAAACGGACCGGACCGAATGTTATTCTTTCTCATTCACACAAGCATTTGTTTGACAGATTAGGAAAATACATGAGAATAAATACCGGTATGTTCTTTTGCTTGACGGCAGATAATCACGCTGGGATCCCGTGTGACCTTTGAGTGTCAAAACATGGGCTTTTCTTTTCATTCATGATCCCTGGAGTGCCACAACAACACGACCTCGACTTGTTTTGTTTTATTTATTATGAACGTAAGACAGGAGGAGGAGGTGGAGGAAAATGAGGAGGAGGAAGAGATCATTTGAAGTGTTGATCATTGGGTTGGCTATTGTCAAGGTTCGGTGAATTAGAGGCTAATGGTCTTCCCAGAACTGTGGTTTTTCTCCTCATCTTGGAGGAATTGTTAGTATGTAATTCACTTCTTATTAATATTCTGTCACAACACCCAGGTCACCACAACACCCAGGTCATCACAACACACAGGTCATCACAACACTCAGGTCACCACAACACCCAGGTCATCACAACACACAGGTCATCACAACACTCAGGTCACCACAACACCCAGGTCATCACAACACACAGGTCACCACAACACCCAGGTCACCACAACACCCAGGTCACCACAACACCCAGGTCATCACAACACCCAGGTCACCACAACACCCAGGTCA
>JAWZYT010004103.1:245000-307500 GCA_034508575.1 Petrolisthes manimaculis
CTCATGTTAAATTGTACACCAAAATATGTTTATTTTGTCGTATGAAAGAGTTTAAGGACGAAGGTCCGCTTAAAATAGGTAAAAACAATTTTTTTTTTTTTTTTGCTAACTTGGCTAAAATCTAGCTAGTACTGTCTTCAACACCCTATCACAGTTTGAGTATCATTTGACAACTTTTACTATGGTTTACTTGGCTATAAATCAAGGTTTCTGGAGCGATGAGCGATCATTTACGTCGCAATGGGAGCTACTATGTGCAACATAACATGGTAATATTTTCATTCTTGTGCAATGTTTCTTGTTGTTATGGTTATTTCATGAACAAATGACAGCTGCACTGTCGAACGTGGCAACTTTGTGTGTGTGAGGCAGTGTAGCCATAGTCAGCAGAGGGAATGACAGTCAGACACGCACTGCAAAGGAGTAGCTAGACTCGCTAACTCTAACACTTCATGTTACGTGTTTTTTTGTGATGCCAAGGAAGTCAAGATGCTAAGGAAATCCATGAAAGCTTGCATTCGCTGAGAGAAGGGGAGGAAAGCAGTAACAAGAGGGAGAGGGGGTAGGTGAAATAGCAGCATTGGCAACCTGCACCATCAGCTGACTGAATCACAGCAAACCCACACCACAATATCAACAACAACCCCACCACTCCACAACCACCCTACCTCCATATTTGTACTCATGCATATACGTCCATATCAAGTGTAAAGAAGAGGAAGAGACTCTTTATAAGTGAAAATGGTGATCAGAGTAAGGTAGAAATTGATAAGATAACTTGAGGACAGTGTAGCCAAAGTAACGAAGTACTGTACAATGCAGATGAGCTACTTCGATTCCCAGGAGATGGTGGATTACTGGATATAGATGTCACATATGATGGTAAGCTTCATTGGTATGTTATGCAAGAAATACTATATGCAATTTTGCAGAAAGACATGAATTTCATAATACTGTACTTTCGTGTACTGTTCATCCACAATACTGTACAGCAAATACTGCCCAATGGTCAAAAGCCTTGGCAAATTCACTGGATTTTGCTGTAGCCCAAGCAATTATCTGTTATAATGTTGGTTATGAAGCAGGATTTCTAGCTGAAGAATTGGGTATCAAGAATGACAGAATGCAAATAACATTACAGGATATGGACAAAGAAAGGAAGCAAGCAAGAACATCAAAGCAAAGAAAAAAGAGGAGAATATAAGGTTATGCTCATTATGGTGTTGAACACCAAATGTCATTGTCTAGAAACATTACTGAAGGTTGGAAAGTGGCCCATCCCTGGTTACAAAAAAAACAACCTGATGAAGTATTGTTTTCAAGAATGCCCCAGGGGTGAGGTTACAGAACAGGTAAAGGTCTTTTTTTTTTGTATATGCAGTACCATATATAGTACCATGTGCACCTAATTACTGGAAACTATTGTTTTGTGTTGTGTAATGATTAATTTATAAATACTAAAGCAAATATTATCATAGAAACAACTCCATCTATAGCAGCAAGGGAGGAAAACACTTAGATAAACTTTGACGCTCATTTCCCGAAAACTTGTTTTTAGCCAAAATATAACCATACAAACTGCTACTGCTCAGCCAATTCTTCAGTTATTTTTATTTGAAAGTTAACTAAATCATCTTTATTTGCATGTTGGATTAGTGCTGTAAGTTGAATATCTTCTTTTCTAGCAATATATTTGTTTCATCGTATGGAGAAAAACAGAGAAAAACGGAATGGAAGATATTGTGCAATTATTCAGAACAAAACCGTTGCATCTATGCAAATAATATTACATGCATTTTACAATCATATCAAGTATACTTGGCAGCAAGAGCCTCAAAGGAATTACTCCAATATCTCCAGAGTAGTAGCGAAGTAAATACCGTCGTATTTTTGAGCACCGGGAACACATTTTATTATATTACTCTAATAATTAAGAACAGAATTCCATGAAACTATATCTATATCTTAGTATACATCTTCACCAGCTTCCTAGCTGTACTAGAAAAAAAAAAGTTCCGAAATGGACCTTCGTCCTTAACGAATGATTGAGTTTCCAGGAGAAAGATATTGTGAAACACAAAATCAATTGATCACAAGTCTGAATGAACAAACACAGTGTGTTAATTATGATATAGATGTAAAATTTACTTTTTTTTTAATTATTATCATCTGTAATTGGGATATTGGTATATTGATTTTCCCTCACACTTTCTGTCTAGTCATTCCGGACTGACTATAGGAATGGTTCCCTCTGTCTGAAACATTCTTCGATGCAAGGAGTAGCCGAGCAGAGTTTATTTCTGGGGTGAGGTTCAGTTTAGTGAAATTTCCAGGTCATTTTAGAGGTCGCGTATTCCTTGTAATATCACGATGAAATTGGCACGAGCAACTTTGAGATCGATACAATTTTTGTTTATAGAATTATTAAAAATTAAATCAGCAGCGAGAAGTGGCTACGGTATGATAGGAAAGAATATCCAGGCTACCTAACTATACTGTATACACACCACTACATCACACACACAAAGTTTTCATTAGACCTTTTCAGAGTCAGTCTCGGTTACACTTCGCGTAGCCTAGAACTGTAGTTATTCACATCTACTTAGTATATGCCTTTCCTAAAATAGAATATACTACTGTTAAAGCAACGTCTGTAAACGTTTATATACGAGAGGCGGCACTATTCACTCACTCCACCTCGATTCTGGCTTTTCACATATAGTACAGTAGTTACTAATTGCGTCATCAGGTTAAATACCGTTTAATCAAATATAAAACACCAGGAACTTAATCACCTGAGCACAAAATATGATAGACGCCATAATTGCTGTATACGTGTGTGTCTGTGGCTATTTGTGTGTATCTGCGTAAGTGTGTGTGTGTGTGTGAGTTATAATTAGGTTTCAAAGGCTAATGGAGGTCACCCAACTTGCATTCACCATGACATTAAATTCAACATAACTAGTACTTCTTTCCCACGAGAATACATCGTGTATATAGGCTTTATAAAAGAACAGGTCAAAAGTCGTTACCTATTATCTCATAGTAAAGTTCCGAAAGGGAGTTTCTTTATCCCAGTGGGGTACTAGAGAACAAACCTTTTTCTACTAATGGAGTAAAATATATAACAACGATGATATTTGGTAGATGAGTTGCCAGGAAATTTGAATAATAAAATAACATAACTATTAATCAAAATAGCGTTATGGTTTATATGAGGTACATAGGGACCCCCATGGAGGAAAAGAAACTCCCTTCCGTAACTGTACGTCTACACAAGATGTAACGTACTTATTTTCAGAAAGAGAATGATACCTGGTATATATTCAGTACATACAGTATATTCAGAATGGGTACAAACGTGAGGGCGGCGCAGAGGAAGGTGTTGCATCCCGGGGCTCCAACGTGACGTGATCAGCCAGAGAAGATGAGAACCAGCGGGAGGATGGGGTGTGTGGTCTAGGGATGTAGTTTAAGAAGATATGAGGTATGAGATTCGTTTATTTGGGTGCCCCTCTGAGGTTGTGAGAATATGTAGTGGTGTGTTCTCTCTCTCTCTCTCTCTCTCTCTCTCTCTCTCTCTCTCTCTCTCTCTCTCTCTCTCTCTCTCTCTCTCTCTCTCTCTCTCTCTCTCTCTCTCTCTGCTAAAGCTACTTAGGGAAGGGAGACAAAAAACGACTGACAGGGCGGCAAGGGAGTCGCATCCTATTTGTCTCCAGCCTTCCTCACTCAAGTCCTCTTGAGTCTTCCTCACTGCACCGCCTCACAAATACTAGCAGACAGCGGTGTACAGTGAGTGTCAAAGTAAACCAAGCGACTTCTGTCATTTCGGGTTAATGTTCATGTACACCTTGTCGATCTTCGCCCATTACCTTAAGCACAGTTTTATAAATATACACACTCTAGGGGATGTACTATTGCGGCCATGAGTTCACGCCACCCTCTTCTTGACAACCCTATGATGTGGCAAGAGTCGCATTCATGATATAAAGATTGTCTAGTAGATCATTCATTACCTTAGTTGATAATACTTGAAAGGATAAACTAATGAAGGATATATCCTAGCTGAATGTTTGTCTGATGTATTAGATGATATAAAAATGATGTAGGAAATAACTTTGCTTCGTACTACATGTCATTTATACGTAAAGTCATGGTCTAATGTACTGCAACCTGGTGAATAAAAGCGAGCTATTTGAGTTAATTTTATGAACCAAAATTGCACACACCAACAGCTATAGTTTCGGATCATTTTTCGAAGCCATCTCATTGGAAGGTGTTGCAGTACATTAGACCATGACTTTACAACATATTATAGTGAACCTGCAGACTGCTTCATCTCCTCCCTGTTTCCGAAGAATGAATCCCGTTTTCCAGTCATAATCTAAACTATATTGTAAATAGGACGTCATTTCACACTATCTGTTTGTTGTCAGAAAACATCAAACAAAACTGGTTCATCAGATTTACCTCCGTTCAGTTAAGAGTTCTGTATATATGGGTTAACTACGAACATTGATAAAAAAATGTCAGCTAAATGGACACACATGTTTTCTCATGAGCTCAGAGCACTTACGTTGACTCCTGCCAATCATCACCCAGCAAAATATTCTGTCTTCCTTTTTACAGGCTCTCCTTGTTTCTCCAGTTCTCATTCTCCAGTCTGTCTTTCGTCTCAATGGATGAAAAGAGAGTAAAAACATGTGCCAACGCTAGAGAGGGGTTAGAGGTTGCAAAGAGCAGGGTAGGACACGGTACCATAACACTTTAATTTCAAACTTGTACCCCATACTTACCTGCTTGACACCCCACAAAAACCTACCCATCTGCTTGGTGCCCCGTACCCCTGCTTGGCATCCCACACCCCTGCTTGGCACCCCACATTCCTGCTTGGCACCCCACATCCCTGCTAGGAACCCCAACATTCAACCACACTCCCACCTGCCTGGCACCCCACTCCCACCTGCCTGGCACCACACTCCCACCTGCCTGGCACCCCACTCCTACCTGCCTAAAACACGCCTCGCTGACCCGGCCCGATTGGCTCGCCTACTGCCTGCCGGTTCCTCTGTTTTCCTTGATTTCCAACTGTTTATCTTGTGCTTGCTTGCTTGCTTGCCTGCTTGGTGGGTGGGCGGGTGGCTGGCTGACTCATTACTACTCCTCGTTTTGTCTTCCGTGGTAATTATTCGCTTTCGCTATTTGTTTGTTGTCGTCTTCCTCCTTCAGTTAGTACGAGTTTGTCATGTCATGTGTTTCTTTGTTTGTCGCGCCGCTCTTGCTTGTTATTTTATTTCTGCTGTTGGTTTGTACTTTCTCATCTGTGTCGGTTATAGTCTGCGTTTATCACAATTTATATACGTTGTTTTCATGGTATTCACAGGACTCGTGTTTGGGACAGGTTTCATGAGGTATCAGATTAAGGGTTGGCAATAATGTCAAATTTTCTTAGTCTACACCGTGTTGTACTTCCTTGTTTTCATAGCTATTTTGATGGAGGAAAAATATGCATGGAGGCGTACACGTCGATTCAGCCGCTATCAACCTAATACTAATAATTATAATATAACGTAACCTGACCTAATCATTTTTATGGGAATTATTATACTATCTGAAAATTTGAACTCTTGGGGAATATTATACTCTCTGCAATGGCCAGGGTAGCCGCTCCGACACGACCTCCTCTCCAGTGTGAAGGAGACGCAAAAAAAGAGTTAACATTCAGCCGGTGTCGTCGAGGGTGTTCAAAAAATCATATTGAAACCTGGAACCCGGGCCAGCAGGCGTGTTAATGGGGACGAGTCCTTGGCGTTAATGGGGGCGAGTCCTTGGTAATGTCTAGTTCATCAGCACCCTCAACGCTTCCAACTCCATGAAATTGTATATACATCTTCGATATAATATCAGCATTATTAGATATTGGATTTTGCTAAATGGCATCCAGTAGCTCCCCCCCATCCCCCTTCCCCCCACACCTCTGCCCCACGCACGCACACACACACACACACACACACACACACGTAGGAGGCGCGGAAATGTGGTACTTGGCTAACTTTTACTATGGCTCGCTGGAGGGCTTTTTGAACGTGTATTTGCTAATGATTACATCTAATGGCTTCGAATCTGGAGCCATGTAATCATTACTTGGTGACGGAGAATGAGCAGTGTAGGTATATTTAGGGAACAGAAGCAAAGGATTAAGAAGATTCGAAGAAAAAATTGCACACACACATATTGGGGGTACAATAGGATAAGAGAAAAATATAAATAGACGTAGCATAAGAGATAAAAGAAATATGAAATTGACTAAGGACTATTGTGTGTAGAGGATGAAAGAAATATATTCGAAGGCAAAGAAACAAGTTGAAACGAATTACCATATAGACAGAAAGTGTGAGGGAAAATCAATATACCAATAATCCAATTACAGATGATAATAATTTAAAAAAAGTAAATTTTACATCTATATCATAATTAACACACTGTGTTTGTTAAAACAGTATTAGGGAAATCTTATGAACATCAACGAAAGGACGACAGACGTGTAAGACTTAATTCTCAACACATCAATATGTAATCAATATGAAACAGAGGTCTCGTACGGGATGTGTGCCTGGACTCAGAATTGTAGAGGCCATGGACGCCGTATACTTGGGGCTTATAGAAACATCAATAAATATGGAAAACAGTAAACTTTTTCATTGCACTTCTGCTTTCTCGAAATGAAACATTGTGATATCCACAAAGGTGTCTGTGCAGTACGTTATATGGACACAATAATTTTAAGTCTGTGGTTACTTTTCCACCACGACCATCTGGCTTCTGGTTCTTATCTTACTCAGGTCATCTGTCTGAAAGTGGAGCTGCGTGAAAATTAAGAGGATGGATAGCTTTTAGAGAACTTTTTGGAAGTATATTTATTGTAGCAGTCCTTGTAGGCTGTCACAGAGCTCGTATACCAACTTAAACATTTTCACCTTGTGTGTTAGTAATAAATATACAGTATGTACACTGAGTTAAGTGGGTATGTATATAATTATTAATGCTGGAAATGCTTACCCTTAGATATTTCATGTTTAGGGTAGATACAAAAAACAAATCATCTCAAGCATCACTGTAATTTATTCTTGGATGGCTAATCAATAACCACCACAAATTAGTAGTTGATTGTTGGTGCCAGGAGGAGGTGTGAGTCTTTCTTGAGGCTCAGCGCTAATACCATCCCTAATGACCGTCAGAAGCCACAGTAATTATACCAGCATCCTTAGTCAACATCTATCTTCATTTCCCTCCCCTTGACTAATGATGCACTGAGTCCGGCCTGGTTTGCCTCTCTAAGGGACCCATGTTATTCTGGGAACACTGGTGGCCTGGTGGCCAATGATTCCTCCAAAAATGCACCATAAAGCTTATATGCAGATAATATGCTGAGATGGAATAGGTTAGAGTAATCGGTTGTTGCCTGGAGGTCTTACACATCATGACACTGTTTGTGGCCTTAATACTGAATATTATAACGTTTTACATCCCTTTATTTATTATCAGCTGGTGTTTAGGTATTTGTATGCATCAGTATTCAGGAAGCTTGGATTTGCGAACCACATTTAAGAAATCAAGTTCCTTAAAAGAAGAAAAGTTATTTCTAGTTAGGCTAGCATCACACTGACCTACTGTAGTTTCTCCAGCAGCAGTTGTGGGTCACAGACCTTCACGTTCCCATATAAAGGACAGATGAACGTAGGAATCCAAGTCGGAGTATGAGGAAAGGCTGAAGGTCGTTTGCATATTTGCTGCATCTCTGTGCCACACGGATGCATCCCCAAACACCGTTTCAAACAGAAACATACAAGACTCGCAAACACACCAGCTGGCAAAGGAGAAGGTCGTCTGCATGTTGTGTTCAGCATTTCAGTGCCAAACACGAATTCATATCCAACCATAGATTCGCACACAGACACCAGCTAGAGAATCGTGTTGTTTGGTGGAAGTCTGTAGGTATCGTCTTGGTTTGGTCTGTCATCACCGTTACTGTCACTCTTTTCTGGTATTTGTACCCTGACCTAAGTAGGGGACGAAAATTGGGGTAGAGAGGGAAAGAGAAGGGCGAGGGAAGCGAAAAATGATGAAGTAGAAAGGAAAAGGGAGAGGAAATGACGGAGCTTGTTTGAGGAGGGTGAAAGGAGGTGGAGGGAAGGACAGACTAAGAAAAGGAAGTGAAGGAAAAATATGAGGGGGTATTTATTTGGACGGCGAACTGAAGGATGCTGGCTGGGGTGTTACGGAGGGGAAAGAACCTGAGGGGGAGGACGGTTTGAAGGGAGAGGGAAAGATATTTTAGGAAACGACACGCGACACCAGGCTATGTTTACAGATAAGACGCCAAACACAACCTAACCTAAACAGAGACGAACCAACATACTCCACACATATTTACCGATTATAGGTATTCACTTTTTCTTCTTTTTTGCCCTCCATTGTAGTCAGTTTAAAATCCATTCTCGCTAAACCTTTCCCTAAAAAAAATATTCATGAGACCGGCTTGGTGTGATTTTTCTATACCTCTTAAAAAAGAAATTGCGTGGGAGTTCGCAAATCGCATAATGACCGTAAATGATAAATTGTGACGTAATCTTCTTAACTGTAAGAAATGTACCAGGTTTAATATGTTCCTGACACAGTGGGGTACATTTTTCTTCAGTTCTTCGTAACTTCCTTATTATCATAGTTTCAATCTTTTGTCTTGTCACTTCATCAAATAATGATATAGTGTCCAGCTTGTCCCACAGGTTGTGTTTCGATTTAATCACTCCACCTTCTTATTTGCCCTTGTATTTTTTAGTTACCAATCTACTGTTAGAGAGCAACTTCAAAAAGAAAAAAAACAAAGAAAAGAAAATAATTATGTCCTTTGTCACTATCTACCCAATCATTAACTATTTTCCTAGTATTGTCTGGACCTTTTGCCGCATCTGTCAGCTTTTTAACAACTGGTCTGTTACACTCTCCTTCCATCTGTTATTAACTGAAATGTCATACTGCCCTTCCATCTGCTTTTGTCTGTTCAATATGGTAGTGCAGTCGTTCACCGTCGTATGATGGCGAACATTGAGATAATGCCTATTTTTTCTGTATGATTGTAAACTGTTACAATGACGGTCAGAAGAAACACTCACGTCTCCTTTACGACCAAATTGTTCTCTGATTTCACCATCATACCAGAAAATCGACAGCACATATTTTTTTACAACACCTGCCACTCACTATCCCTGGTCAGTTCAAGTCAGCTGCACATACCATTATATTACATATATCATCTTTATCCTGAGGAATGCCTGGGTAATAGGAACGTGAGAAAAGCAAGAGAGGAATGTGACGAGAGAAGCATGATCAGAGGAGGCGAGTAGCTTGAATTTATCTTCTGAGTGGATCGAGGCAGAGTGACTGCCTGCTTGATAGAGAAAAAGAAACGTGTGTGTGTGTGTGTGTGTTTAGCAAGTGAGAGAAAGACAGGGAACGGATGGACAGTGGGATGATGATGATGACAGAGTGAAATGCAGTGACAGTATAAGAAATGATAGTGAGGCAGAGTAAGTACAGGACAGAATGAGTTTGAAATATTAATGGTTCGACAGAGAGTGAGATGGGAGAGATACTGAGGATAGGACTGAGAGTAAGACAGACAGACAGACAGAGCAATGAATCAGACAATGAAAATAAATCAAACGAAACCTGTCAAAAAAAAAAAAAGAGAAAAAAAGAAAAGTGACGAGTAGACGTTTTGAAAATGACAAATAGTCTAAGATGAGGGAAATGAACGACAGGAGAAGAGAGACGAGAAGGAATGAAGAGAAATGAGAACATGAAGTGTGGGATGAAAGTGGATGTGGGAGGGAAGGAAAAATAAAGGAGGAGGGGGGAAAGTGAATGAAAAAGTGGCAGGGATTTGGCATGGGAGGGTAGCAAGGCAAGGGGGGATTAGGTTGAAGAGGATGAAGCAAGGGGAAGGAGTGGAGGAGGAGGAGGAGTAGAGAGAGAGAGAGAGAGAGAGAGAGAGAGAGAGAGAGAGAGAGAGAGAGAGAGAGAGAGAGAGAGAGAGAGAGAGAGAGACTGACTGACTGACTGACTGACTGACTGACTGACTGACTGACTGACTGACTTATTTACTGACTTATTTACTGACTTATTTACTGACTTATTTACTGACTTATTTACTGACTTACTTACTTACTTACTTACTTACTTACCCACTTACTTACTTACATAAAGTCATAGAGAGAGAGAGGTGAAACGAAAGCTTAGGGAATACGAAAAGATAATTTATTGAGGAGAAAGTAAGTAGAAGAAAGGAGAGAGAGAGAGAGAGAGAGAGAGAGAGAGAGAGAGAGAGAGAGAGAGACGGGAGGAAAGTGACGAGGCTGGGCATAACAAGCAGCGGAATGAGGAGCAGGAGTGTGATGGGTAATGGAGGAGCTGAGAGGGAATGTGAGCTGAGAGGGAGTGTGAGTGAGAGGTGAGTGTGAGCTGAGAGTGAATATGAGTGAGAGCTGAGTGTGAGTTGAGTATGAGTGAGAGTGAGTGTGAGCTGAGTGTGAGTGTAAACTGAGAGTGAGTATGAGTGTGAGCTGAGTGGGAGTGTGAGCCGATAGAGGGCTAGGAAGCGGAGAAGAAAATGGTAAACAGAGGGAAAGGAAGACGTGAAAGGAAGTGGGAAGTGAGAGGAAGAGTTGGAAGAGAGGGAGGGTTGAAAATGAGAGTGATCAGTAGGAACTGAGTGGGCCTTCCAGTGGTCGGCACGTGAGAGCTTACCGAGTGGAGCGTGGGTGAGTGGGGAATGTGAGGGGAGCGTGAGCATGAGGGTAGAAACACGAGAGGAGAGAGGAGTAGCGTGAGAGAGGAGCATAGAGCAAGAATGAAGGCAAGCGCTTGATGTGACGATAATAAGTGGAGGAACATGTGAAGGGAGGAGAATGAGGGGACAAGTGGAGGAGCATATGGGGTGGAGCATGTGAAGGGAAGAGAATGTGGGGAGGGGGAGCATGTGAAGGGAGCAAGTGTGGAGGTGCATGAGTGGCGAGCATATGAGGAGGAGCATGAGAAGAAGTGTCAAGAGGTGGCTAAGAGGAAGGGAAGAGTAGTGAAAAGAGGAGGAGGAGGAGGAGGAGGAGAAAGATAAGACAAGGAAGGAGGTGTGGAGGAAGGGAAGAAGATGGGAAAGAAAATCAAGAGAAGGAGTAGAGAAATGAAGTATAGCTGAGGCAAGAAAAGGATGAGAAAAGAGGAACAGGAGGGAATGTCAAGAGGAGGGGAAGAGAAGTGAAGAGGAAGAGATAGGGAGATACAGAGAGAAAGGGAAGGAGAGGAGAAAAGGAGGCAAGGATATCGAGAGAGAGCTAGCAGAGGAAGAGAGTAAAGATGAAAGTGCAAGGAAGGTAAAGAGGAAGAAAACGTATAGTGAGATATGCAAAGAGAAGACGAAGAGAGTAGAGAGAGAGAAAGAGAGAGAGAGAGAAAGCCAAGAGTTGAATGAGGTGAGATATTGGGTGGCCAGGAGGAAGGAAAAAATGGTAATAGGTTTCTGAGCCAAGGGTTAAGTCGGTTAGGGAAGAATGGAAAGGAGAAGTGTGGATTATGGAGGAAGAAGGTATAGAGAACGATAAGATAAAGGAGAAGTAAAGAGAAGGTGGTTGAATATTCTTGGTGTTTTGGGAAAGGTTACTACTGCTTCCCCCAATCTGTGACAGGCAACACCAGGAGAGAGAGAGAGAGAGAGAGAGAGAGAAAGAGAGAGAGAGAGAGAGAGAGAGAGAGAGAGAGAGAGAGAGAGAGAGAGAGAGAGAGAGAGAGAGAGAGAGAGAGAGAGAGAGAGAGAGAGAGAGAGAGAGAGTCATTAATTGTTTTCTGGCACAGATTGAAGGTGTCAGTTGATTCTAATACAAAAATAAATAAATCAAGGTAAAGGATAAATTAATGTAAGGGAAAGATAAGTGAATAAAATGTCCAAAAGTGAAGTAATGGAGGTTGAAGGAGGACTGAATGAAGGAGAGAATTAAGACACAGAGAAGATAATGTGTGCTAATCGATCTGTATAGTCGACGGAGGCTACAGATGTCTCCAAACGATGCCCCAAAACAAACATGTACAGTCGGCGGCAAAAGTCCTGTCGCCTCATTTGCTTCACCGAGAAAGGCAGTGTTCATGGACTCAAGAAATACGCATGTTTTCTACACCTAAAAATATCGAGTCTATGAACATCGCGTGCCTCTGTGAAGCAAGTGAGGCGACAGGATTTTTGCCGCCGACTGTACACTCGCAATCCAAAATATACATCCAGGCTTGCTTCGAAGAGCTTGATCGAGTATTAAGACGTGACCTCAAGCAAATATAAAATAGGATAAGCGTTGTAATTGGTTCACTAGTATGTCAAATGATTCGAAACTTCAACAAGACCCGGATACTAATTTTGGAATGCGAGTGTACACCGAGGGAGTCTGTAGCCTGGTCTAGTTTGCATGGAGTAATCCTGAGTCCCCAGTTCGTCGGCAACATCACAAATTCTTTAATGGGTGGGACGCTGAGGGGTAGAATGTTTTGATGGAGTTAATGGGGAAGGAGGAATATAGTGTAAGGGACTAATGGGAGAGGAGAGGAGGTCAGAGCCGCAGTAGGTAAACAGAGATGACGTGTGATGGAGAGGTTGCACACACGCACCTACCTAACCACCCAACTCACAAACTCATTTATTCACTCTCACATTAACTTCTCTCTCTTATATTTCACTCTCTCATACCTCACTCTCTCGCACTTATCGTTCAGACATTCACGAATTATTCACTCATTCTTCGTTCACTCATTCGTATTAAGTCACCCTTCACTCCCTCGTGTACAGTCACCCTTCACTCCCTCGTGTACAGTCACCCTTCACTCCCTCGTGTTCAGTCACCCTTCACTCCCTCACTTAACTCGCCCTCATCATTCTCTCTCTGATATTCATCACACTCTCATCATTCACCAATTAACATTCTCCATTCATTCAATCACGCTCGAATAATTCAGTCAGCTTTCACTTTCACACACACACACACACACACACACACACACACACACACACACACACACACACACACACACACACACACACACACACACACACACACACACACACACACACACACACACACACACACACACACACACACACCTATTAGTATACGTATAATACGTGCATGTGCGTAAATAAATGCGTCTGTATGTGAGTTGGCGTTATTCTGAGAAAAATGTGTGTGTGTGTGTGTGTGTGTGTGTGTGTGTGTGTGTGTGTGTGTGTGTGTGTGTGTGTGTTGGTTGCAAAGAAAGGTGAGTGTGGGAGTGTTGCCTGGTAAAGAGTAGTATGTGAAGAAGGTAACGTCTGCAGAATATATAAGAATAGCTGCATGGAGGTGGGTTGTGTATGTGTTTCAGTTTGTATGAGTGTGGTGAGAGAACTGGCATGTGTGAGGACAGGTGTGTGCCTTTGGTTGTGAATAATGTGTAAGTGGGGCTTCAAGCTCAGTAATGGCAGTGAATTTATGTAAAAGGAATAATATTACACGTATTTGTCAGTTATTTTTCTTGTAATATTATGTAGGCATGTGCTTGTGAATATGTATATATAAACATGTGGTTATGTTCGAGTACAGTTTTGTGGGGTTGTATGTTATGTGCATGGAATAAATTTTTACACACACCAAGACTAGTATGGGATAAATGAATGAACACATATCCTTGCGTAAAGGGAGATGATAATTATTCTCTAGCTCTATCTAGGTCGACAGTAAGTGTGTCATTGAGAGTGGTGACCTGTTTACAGAGCGCCTGTGGGTGAAGTGAGTCTGTGAGAGAAATAATTGTGAATTCAAGTAGTGATCGATGTTATTGTTAGGGTTATATTGGTGACCTAATTAACACATGTAATGAAAGAACGGGAACTAGAATGAGAAGGAGAGCGGTGATGAACGAGAAGGATAAAAAAGGAGGGATAAAAGAAATCAAATGATAGAAGAGGCATGCAGGAGAAAAAGTGAATAAGGGATAGTAAATCATACGAATGAGAAAAAATAGAGAGATACAGCAAGAGATAATGGCAGATAAGGAAAGAGATACATACGTAGATAGTGTGTATGTACAGTATGTGCATGTTGGGAGGAAGAGAAAATGAATGAAGGACACACACACACACACACACACAGTCTTTACATCCTTCTGTGTCCAGTTTTCGTTTGTTTGCTCTCACGACAACAAGCACCTTCAATCTCAATTAGCAATGGAAACTCAGGCGACCATTCCTACACGGCACGCGAGAGAAGGATGTAGCCCCGAAAATCCACCAACTTGAGGAAAGGCGGACCGAGCGAATGTCTCCTCGGAAAAAAAAAAAAAAAAAAAAAAATTTAAAGTAAAAAAAAAAAAAAAAAAAAAAAAGTAAAAAAAAAAAAAAAAAAAAAAAGTAACACACACACACACACACACACAAACACTCATTATCTTGAATCCCTCTTAGAAAACTTGAGGTAAATGCTGGGAAAAAGTGGTCCTCTGAACCCAGCGCTGTGTTGTGGGAAAAAGCAAGGTGAGTGTTGAGAGGGAAGCACTGATCTGAACGTTGGAAGAAAAACAGCTGTGTGTGTGTATGTGTGTGTGTCTGTATGTGTGTGTGTCTGTGTGTGTATATGTGTGCGTGCTTCTTTGTGTATGTGTGTGTCTGTGTGTGTATATGTGTGCGTGCTTCTTTGTGTCTGTGTGTGTGTGTATGTGTGCGTGTTTCTTTGTGTATGTGTGTGTGTCTGTGTGTGTATATGTGTGCGTGCTTCTTTGTGTATGTATGTGTGTATGTGTGCGTGCTTCTCTGTGTATGTTTGTGTCTGTGTGTATGTGTGCGTGCTTCTTTGTGTATGTGTGTGTCTGTGTGTGTGTCTGTGTGCGTGCTTCTTTGTGTATGTATGTGTGTATGTGTGCGTGCTTCTCTGTATGTTTGTGTCTGTGTGTATGTGTGCGTGCTTCTCTGTGTATGTGTGTGTGTGTGTGTGCTTCTCTGTGTAGTGTGTGTATATGTGTGTGTACTTCTCTGTATATGTTTGTTCTGTGTGTGTATGTGTGCGTGCTTCTCTGTGTATGTATGTGTGTGTGCGTGTGTTTGCGTGTCCTTTCTCTTCTATTCTCTTCTCCCTGTACTGAGTGTTGAGGAAGAGAATGGGTTATTTTCTCACTGTGTTGGGCCTGCCGGCATAACAGCGGCCTCATTCTCCCCCTGGTATTGCTGGACAAACACCAGTTTTGGGAATCTTTTTGTGTACTGTGGTGAAACATCATAACATAATCTTTCTGGGTGTGCTGAAAAAAAATAAACAACAACAGCAACACATTACTTATTCCCTTAGGTTAATATTTTACGAAGAAAGTAGCTTTACTACCAATTGCCCCACACTCTGCTTGATTTTTATTTACAGAATACTGGTATATTTTCTCTGGACTTCACACATTTAGGCAAATACAAGTAAGCCACGTACAGTTGCCAAAAAACTATTGCGACAACTATTGATACAACATTATATATGTTAATGTGCATAGTTGTTTGTAGGGACTATAAGCATGTATTACAGAAGGAAATATACATATCCTTCTGTATACATACTTATAATCCCTACAAACAACAATGGACATTAATATATTTAATGTTGTATCAAAAGTTGTCGCAATGCCTTCATTGGCAGCTGTACATAATAATATACATTGTTCTGGAATATTATCAGAGTTTCAAACATAAGTAAATAATGTGCTCACGCGAGTATTACTACAAACAACTCTCAGATATTATGCCGTATCATTTAAAAGGTAGGAACGAATACAAAGCAAACGAAAAAAATAGTTTAAAAAGGCTTCAGGAAATTTTTTCTTGATTCTTTTAACACCTGATTCTTATTTTCCAAGTTCTCGGACAGTAATGAATTTCGTGACCTCACACGTGTTCCCTTTTGATGTCGGGAGCATTTTGCAATTCAGGTCAATAAACAAAATGTGATGATATTGTCGCTAATACGTAAAACAGTCATCAGTAGTCAGAGAGCAGAAGGAGCCCGATTTTTAATATTCCAGGGCTTGGTTGACGCACACATAATGTCGATATCATATTTCGTGCTTCAGTGATTTAGTTACTGATGCTTCATATTTGTAAAATGGGACCGTGATATTGTAGGAGAATTGGAGGCAACTGATTTTTGGAGACTTTGCAACGACACCCATCTCTTGAATTAAAAGAGCTAGTTGTTGTTTCTTTGGAGTTTGCAGAATCAATAGTAGCCTCCCTCCAGTTCAGTGACTGAATTTTTTACCCTTAAAGTTTGGTATTTTCGAATATTCATCAGGTCGATTCGGCTGATCAAATAATCTAATTCCTGAGTGACTTGCTTGGTAGTGACACCATTGATTATGGCTGCTATTTAAGGGAATAATAAACTTTTGGTACATTATAACGCCTTGATTCCTTCAAAGTATGCCAAATATCGTGCTAAAAAAATATAATAATAACAATAATGGTGTTCTGTTGCTTGGAATAAATTAGAGGAATCAAGAACTAGGAATTTACCAACTAGATCACAGGTACTTAAGGATGCATGAAGGAACAATCAAATAAAAGTACCGACAAAGGAATCACTGCGTAGGACGGTAGGAATGTAAATAAGCAGGTGAGGTGAGAACCAGGTGCATGTAGTACCAGGCAACAATGGTGGGGTGACGAATAAGGCAACAAGATCAAGATAATTGGGCGAGGAGTTGTAAGACCAGGCTTGCACAACACATTTTAAAAACCAATAAGTTGGCCCGGGCAGAAACCACTTAATGTCCCCTCAAACCGCGTCCTGACAACACGTTATGCACAAGGCGAGCAATTTGCAATTTTACGACCTCACGGACAACAAGGCGGGCGGAATGGACGGCTCTAGGCCTGAGGCGGAAGTGACGTCACGGATGAGATTATGCAGCTGTGGAGTATAAACCATAGTAAACAAAGGAGATGAATTCTGAGAGCATCGCAAAGCAAAGACGGACATGTAAACCCAAACTGAACTCATACTGAAAAATATATAAGTAAATGTCTAAGGTAGTCAGTCAAAAGAAAGACGTAACACGGCACTAATAATTTATTCATAAACTGTACTATAATGGGAGTCGTTGGATTGTATCAGTGGGGGTCATAGATATATCAGAGCTCGTAATGCCGAGGACGATACTATGGATGAACACCATGCAGGACAGTTACCGTGGTGTTACTCTGTCTGTTATTAGCAATACATCAGGTTGGTGTGAGTATTGATTACACTCTATCTTTATGTTCACAATGTCTGTAGTTCAAGATTGGCTGTTGAGTGTGAATGTTTGTAAGGAAATTGTGTCACCTTGATAAAGTTTTAGTTTGGTTACATGGTCTGGATAACCAGCTCGATAGAATTATTCTTTTCCTGTGTTATTTTACAAAGAACTTTCATAAAGTCTGATAACAGGAAGCTACTGCTCCCTATACATATTATGCAGTATCAATCACCGACTTCAGGGGAGTAACCTTTTTGATAACTTGGAGACTATCGAAACCTCCAAGCGATACCATGAAAAGAGACTTTTTTGGTAATATTGAGGTGAATTGTTTCGTGGCATACTTTGTAGGAAACAGTAAGGACTTCAATTTATCCAAAAGAGGTTCTTCCCTTAATCTTCGCCCTTCCTCCAAGATACACCTGCAGAGGCTAGATATTATTGACCTTAACAGTATATACAAACACCAGCCCTGTAAAATAACGCTCATCCCATGTTACAGTAGACTACCAATTCATCACATACACGTATTATTTTTTTCAACGCGGAAAGCATATGGACTAGATTACTCCTATGCAATATTACTAACGAACTCTTGTACACCATTTTCCATATAAATCTACACAAAGGCTTCATCATATATCAATATCATTAATTTTCACAGCTTTCACAGCTATATTCATTTACGCCCAGTGCATTATATTTTATTTTATAGCCGTTACAACAAAATGCCGTGACGGTAGAAAAAATAATACTGTGACCTGTAATTGCGTTCCGTAGTTTACCTTGTGAAATATAAAACTCGCCGCATTACGGGTATATACCATGGAAATAACAATCTGCACATCGTGTGAGCATATGTGTATATATATAACAGGCAGAAATGTATTATACGTTGTAAGCTCAGTGACCGAAAAGAGCCAAAACGTGTTGTGTCATTGTACAGAATAAACACAAAGGGAATATCATAAAATAATAATCTGGCTTTTCTGACATGGTCAAGTCCAAAGTAAACCTTATTCAATATTTCTAATCTAACATAAACCGTACTTGGTTGATTAGGATAATAATTTTGAAGTATTGTTTTTCGATTTGTGGTAACTCCTATCGCATTCTGGTCTGCTGGTTTAATAACAATAATATGAGATGCAGTGTCCTTCCCTCTTTCGTTCTGTCTCTTTTTACCACATTTTTCATGAAGTGACCAATCCAAGAGTCAAACACTCATAGTGTCTACACTTTATGAAAGAAAATTTTGGTTGCATGAGGTTTATTACACTGAAGTATAGGCAACGATTGTACTAGAAAAAAAAGTGAAATGTATGTGGCTTCTTCCCTTAGCGGGGAGTGTAATCGTTTAGTAGCTGAAGGTGATATATTCGTTTGGATAAAATTATTTACTGTAGGTGGATATGACATGAGCATTAAAAAGTTTGTGATACAGAAGAAATGATAGTTGGTAAACATTAAAAAGACATTCTTTTATAAGCAAAGCTATCCAATTGATGCTGGTAGTTTTGGTGGATTGTGGGAATAGCAGTTAAAGTTGGGATATAAACTATAGTAAAAGTTAGGGTAAATTTAAGGTTGAGTAATTTCTTTTATCGTGGCAAGACTTCTCGTGTGTGTTATCATTAGTCGTGGTGCACTGGTGGGCTTAGAAAGGAAAATCCGTGAGGAACGTCAGGCAAATCAGGCCCGCTGACTCCTCGTTACCTTCAACCCTGTACTGTTACCGTGTGCTTATCCTTCCCTCACCTTTTTTCCTTTCCTCCTTCACCCCTCAATACTTCTCTAACTCTACCCTCCTATAACCTTATTTTCCTATCCACTTTTCAGTATCTTCCCACACTACTTCTCCTTCATACTTTCTCACACCTTGCAACCCTCCCATCCCTCCCCACAACAATAGTCAAACAAGACATCATTCGATGGCAACACCGCCCCAGCCACCACTCGCCCTTTGCTCTCTTTATTTTTTTGTGACCTTGACTTTCGACCGATTTTGCCCAAAAGTTAATAATTTTGTTTTATGATGAATATCTATCAATAGAAAAAAAAATGAACATCATACGGCTAAACCTGTGGACGCTAGACCTAAAACAAACACTTGACCTTTGCTATCTTTATTTTTTTGTGACCTTGACCTTCGACCGATTTTGCCCAAAAGTTAATCATTTTGTTTTATGATGAATATCTATTAATAGAAAAAAAATGAACATCATACGGCTAAACCTGTGGACGCTAGATCTAAAACAGACACTTGACCTTTGCTATTTTTATTTTTTTGTGACCTTGACCTTCGACCGATTTTGTCCAAAAGTTAATCATATTGTTTTATAATGAATATCTATCAGTAGAAAAAAAAATGAACATCATACGGCAAAAATTGTGGAAGCTAGATTTAAAACAGGCACACGAACAGATAAATAAATAAATAAATAAATAAATAAATATTCAGCACCGAAAACAATATACCTCCCCCTTCGGGGCGGTATAACAATCAATCACCTTCCCTACTACAGCAACCTCTATCTCCATAACAGTGCTCTTATCAACCCAAGCATTGTATCCCGTAAAAATTCCCGTTCCCCATATCATCATCTTTTATTTTCCCACACCTACGCTTCCTTTCTCCACACTCCACTTATCATTATCTATCCCTTCTTTACCTCCACTTTCCCCAGTGCAGTTGCCATTTCCTTCCCAGCTGTGTCTCCCTACGATGCATCAAAGGTCATAAATTTCACGTTGAGGCAATGTAAAAATAATATTTAAAGAATTAAACTATTTTTCTCCAGGGCAAACTCACAGTGTCAATAGATTTTTTCCTAAAAGTAAACTCAATGTCATTAGATTATTTTTTCCCAAAAGGAATTGAAGAATGTCAATAACAAGGTCTCGTCAGCTCCACCTATGAACAACCAAAACACTTATAATCACAGTTCCAAAAATGCAGCAGACGACGACGTGTAGGCCTATTTATTTCTTTATATTTTGTAGACGAGACATCGTGTTTCTCATCTGCCCTTTCCCCTGCCCTTTATTTAATTTCTTTTATTTTGCCCTTGTCTTATATCATCGTTTTATTTTATCTTTTATTTATTCCTGAAGTGTAATTTCTCTTTGTAGATGTCCTACATTTTTTCTGCTCCTGAATAAATAGTGTATTATTTTCGTACTACCAGTTCAGTGTACAGGGATTCGATGAACAAGACAATATTTGATTTACTTTTGAAGTAATTTCTTAGATGTCTGTAGCTTGGCGAATGAAGATAGTTATTGTAATTATCACGTATGTATGTTGTAGTATGTACTCATCAATAATATTTAAGATCTGTGTTTGATCACGAGACTATACAAAGAAAACGGACATTATCAACCAATCAATAGCGAAGTGGGCGTGGCTAAAAATCTCTTCCCGTTCTCTGTATCCTCTCCAGTCTCTCCTTCCTCCTCCTCTCCTTGACGCCATGACGAGAGTGACAGTGTTGAATGTGTTGTGAGTTCAGTGTCCCGGGTTATCAACAAACATCCTCTTATCCAGGGGCAATACACGGTCGATATTACAGGTGAGAAACTGTATGATAACCTGGTGATGTACTAATGGTGATTTAGTTAATATTTTAGGGCTGTGGTGGATGTTAATTAACTACGGAGATACTGTGTTGTGAGTGTGAATGTCGTAGTTAATTAATTTCGTAAATACTTTATCCTTACCCTCTTTGTAGGAGCTTAAGTTATATTTATTCTTTTTTTGAAGTAAAGCCCTAAGTATTGATGAGTTCGATTCTCAAAAAGGGGGAGATATTGCTGGCATAATATGTGTATGATATTGTGTTGATATATGGCCGCCCCTTCGGACATGAGGAAGTACAGTCGGCGGCAAAAGTCATGTCGCCTCACTTGCTTCACCGAGGCACGCGATGTTCATAGACTCCGAGATTATTAAATGTAGAAAACGTGCATATTTCTGGAGTCCATGAATATTGCAAGTCTCGGTGAAGCAGGTGGAGGCGACAGGACATTTTCCGCCGACTGTACTTTTCGAAACGTCAGCTATTCCTTCTTTCTTTCTTTCTTTCTTTTTCCTTCATTTGTATTGTCCCATCTCTTTGTCTTCTTCCGAGTCCCTTGTGGTACTGTTTGTTTTCTGTCTTCTATAGCTCTTTATTTGTTTGAGCCTCACTGCCTCATCATTATGCATTATTCTCCTTAATCATAACTTTCTAACTCTTAATGCATATCTGGCTTTGTATTCGTGTTTGTCTCCTCAGTATCATTCTCCCTGTCTGAGCCTTCCTTCCTCTCCTCGTATCTCTCTCTCTCTCTCTCTCTCTCTCTCTCTCCTTCAATGAGTAATTTCTGAGTCTTTCTCTCTCCCTCTCTACATCTACTGTACATAACTGGTTGTGAGCAGAGGATCAACTTGCTTCGATTTCAGCATATGGTGTATTTGCTCTGGGGATACGAGAAGGTAAACTGAGAGGAAGGTCTTGTTCAGGGCAGCCGTGGTCCGGGGATAATGATTTGTTTTACTTAGCGTACTGGACTCGGTCTGAGGTTCGAACCCGTTTTTTCATAGTTGAGCGACTGAAAAATGCATCCCTACAAATAGACTTTATGTCCCTGATTTTAAGCCAGAAAAACTCGTACATAATATTAGTTGTAGTAGTTATAAAACACTTGATGTATTTGGAAACACTCCTACACGTCCCTCTTTCTGCAGCGAGTGCTATTTCCGAAGTTGCCTAATAGCCTTTTATGCAATTTTGCCATCATATTGTGATTATTTCAACAGCATCGAAGGCCATTCTGACCCAAGTTTTAGTGTTTTCTTTATGACAGTAGTATATTAACTAAAAGGAAAACAATATTAGAAGTATAATTGCAAGAAACCCGTTGCTATGTCTGGTTAGATGATGGAATTGTAAGTGTGGTGAGAATCGGAGTGTGTTGGAGTCCGCGAGGAGGGGTGTGGGGGGGAGGGGTGTATCGAGAAGGGAATGAAAAAAGATGAGCGAAGGATGTTGTGAGGGAGGGTAGAAGGTGTGGAAGGAGACAGGAAAAGGGGAGGAATAGTGATGAAAACTGTGAAGTAGGGTAACAATAATGAAAGAGAGAAGGGTGGATGAAACAGGAGAGGAAGGCTGGATGAAGGATGGAAAGAGGGCAAGAAAATGTTGAAGAGGAGATAAAAAGAAGGAGGAAGGAAAAATGAGAGAGTTTACACGAGGGTGGAGGCAAACAGAGGTGGAAGGAAAGGATGCGATAACAGAGGAGAAAGGAGAATAGAAAGATTCGAGGTAGGAAGATAAAAGAAGAGAAGGAGAGTGTGGGCGATAGAGTGAGGGTGATGGAAGGTTAGGTGGGAAGTAGAGGGAGCAAGGAAGATGATGGAAAGGAAGGGAAAACGGAGGATGACTGACGGGAGATTAATTGGGAGAAAGAGGACGAGGGAACGCTCTGAAGGAAAGGATACGAGGGGAAGGGACCTGGCCAATAGAAAAGAGAAGGAGAGAAAAAGAAAAGAAAGATATATATAAAATATATACATGTAACACGGTAGGGAATAATTAGGTGCTCGAGTGATTGAATAGAAAGAGGAATGAAACAGTTGAAGTATTTAAAGGACTATGGAAGACAGGAAAAAAGGAGGGCTGAGTAGATGTACAGTCACTCATAAAAGTAAAGACACCCCAGGCACGACACATTTTAACTCGTGTGATATCGGTTCTGGTAGCATTGTTCATGACGTCAGAGGTTGTGGTGTGTGTAGTGTTTGGATTAAGGCTGGTTTGCTCGAAACATAATCTCAACACATGCTTCGTCTCATCTACCCTTAGTTCAAAGTGAGTCGAGCAGATCAACTTCATATCTCAAGCGCCATCACTTTCGTCACGTACACTGTTGCCAGAACCGGATATCACACGTATAACAAGGTGACTGGCTGGGGTCTTAATTTTTATGAGTGACTGTACAGTACACTCTTATTTCATCGAAACAATGTAGTACAATGGACGAAACATCCTGCTAATATTGTGAGACCTTCATTATGTTGGAATGTCTGTAACTGAAAGGTAAAAGTGTATGAGGTGTCTGTCAATCCCTTGTGTTGCCTTCATCAAGAAGATTTGTAGTGTAAATCAAATTATGATTCGTTTTCGTTCTGCGTCATCTATTGATATGTTATCATCAAATTTGCTACATAATCAGTCGAGGCAAACAACTTATAGATATACAGGAAAACTTAAATCCTTTATAGGCTAGCTGTCATTATACGACAACCATAATACTTGGAAAATATTTCAATATTGCATCATAGTAACTCATAATTAACTGAATGTGTATCGTTTGAAACCTGCTTCAAGAACCAAAGTAACTTTGAATCCTTATTTGGTAACTCATTCCTCCGATATCTCATTATTCTATATGCATGAATTTGTGGAATGACATAATTTATGCTGGCCATGTGAATTTGTGTTCGCTTCCAGGAACATCAAGACAAGGGGGACGATAGTTTTTTGGGAGAGTTTACATTTAAGCGTGCGCCACGTGTAACAGACAAATAAACATATGGTGTTTGACTTATTGACTGGGGGGAATGATTATAGCACGGGACAAGTATATTTTAAGAAGGTTCACAAGAAACCCTCTTCTTCTCTTCAATATACAGTAAGAATAGCAGGATACAAACAGGTATTGCCACTGTACGTTGACATAAGATTTGGCCTCCTTTCCACACACACACACACACACACACACACACAGCAGAAACCCGTATAGTGTGTCATGGGTTACAGTAACGTTGTTCAGGGGTAATAATAAAGCCCTTTGCTCCAGTCGCTGCCCTCTACTAATACGAATACAGTATATATATTGGCTGGTCATGTATCACGTTCACACAGCAATCTGGGAGTAGTCTTGCCCTTCACGCTGGCCAGTAGAGAGTATTAACTGTGTGGTGTGTGTGTGACAGACAGACAGACAGACAGACAGACAGAGCGAGCATAGCATTGAAAGTGTGTGTGTGTGAAACGAACTTACCACCTCGATGAGTGTACGAGATGGTTTGCAAGATAAGTAGTTTACGTTTCACTAGTTGATGTTAAGGTCGTGTGTAATATTGTTTTCTGTCTCTCGATATCTGACCCTGTTTGTCACACACTCTCTCATGCAATTTCCTTCAGGTTTTTCTTCCCCTCCTCTTTACATTACCTTCTTGCTTGTTTTTCTTTTCCCTTCCTTTCCATGCAAATCTTCTTTCCACACTCCCTCCCATCCTAGGAAGCCATCTCTCTCTCTCTCTCTCTCTCTCTCTCTCTCTCTCTCTCTCTCTCTCTCTCTCTTCGTCCTACTACTTTCTTTCCTTGTTTCCTTTCCCCTCTCATTCCTAGCTTCTTGCTCAGTGCCCCCATCTCCCTTGACACCTTTTACTTCCTCTGCAGCTTCCTCCTCCTCCTCCTCTTTCTCTCCTTTTTGTTCGTCCTTGTCTGTCTTCTACTTCTTCTTGTTATTATATTGTTTTGTTGCTGTATTATTTCTTCATTTTCTTCTGTCCTTGTTATTTATTTTCAGTTTTATTTTTATCCTTGTCTCTCATTTCTTTTCGTTTTAACCAGCTGCATATTATTTTATCATAACTAAACTCTCTCTCTCTCTCTCTCTCTCTCTCTCTCTCTCTCTCTCTCTCTCTCTCTCTCTCTCTCTCTCCTCTCTCTCTCTCTCTCTCTCTCTCTCTCTCTCTCTCTCTCTCTCTCTCTCTCTCTCTCTCTCTCTCTCTCTCTCTCTCTCTCTCTCTCTCTCGGTATCCTTCAATTACGCATCTCCATTCTTTTTAAACCCAACACCAATATGAATTTCACACATAAATACTTTACTAACATATCAATTTTCATGCCAACACACACACACACACACACACACACACACACACCAATCTGCTTACCTATCTACTTTGCCCAGGGTGGAGGAGAGATTATTTTCCCGATATTTCTTTTCGCACCCTCATTTTCCATCTTTTTTTTTTCTTTTCTTTTTTCCCCTTGCCACTTCTCCTTCATCGTGTGTATCGGATTTTCACCCCTTGGCCAATATGCTACCTTCACCTCTTTACTTATATGCCAGTCAGTCAGTAGCCAGGCCGGTTATGCCACTGCCAGCCGATGCCCTGTGTTTATTATTTTTATTAATTGTTATTGTTATTATTATTATTATTATTATTATTATTATTATTATTATTATTATTATTTTCATTTCTATTTTTATTTGTATTATTATTTTTGTTTATACTTTTATTATTATTATTATTATTATTTTTTTTATTTTTATTATTATTATTATTATTATTATTATTATTATTATTATTATTATTATTATTATTATTATCATTATTAATATTATTTCTATCTTGTTATTATTATTATTTCTATCTTGTTATTATGTGTTCAATAGAGTCTGTGTTGAAGTTATCATTATCGAAGTCGTATATACAGCATTCTCGGTAGTCAATTCAGCTTTATTTATTTATATATATTCTTTTCAGTTGCTATTGAGTACCGTATACACTTCACTTATGGTATTGTATTTTCCAGGTAATATGATATACTTTCCAGTGAGTAAAACGTACTCTGCTCAAAATAACAAATCGCCTCTTTCTCTCTATTGTATTCCAGGGAGTTGAGACTTGTTTTGCTTACCCTACATACAACAACGAACACCTCCGGATGACCAAGGTAATTATTGTACTGTTTATCATGATGTATGTTTTTATTTTTTTCTGTTGTTTCATGATGTTTTTTTTTTTTTTTTTTTTCTGTTGTTCGCTAATGTCTGTGATTGATTTGGGAACCGTTCAGATGATGTCCAAGTCCTGAGTGACGAGCCTGAATGTGGAAATTTCTGAATGGTTGGTACGAAAAGTAGGACGAAGCTGTTTTAATATTCATTGATACTTCTTGAATCTCTCGTCCTCCTCCTGATGTGAAAATCTCATATTACCTTCTCTTCACCCCTTCTTTATTCCATTTCCTTCACCCATTCTTTATTCCCTCCTTCTGACCCCTTGTTTATTCCCTTCTCTTCACCCCTTCTTTATTCCCTTCTCTTCATCCCTTCCGTATTCCCTCCTTCTTACCCCTTTATTCTCTCCTTCTCACCCCTTCTTTATTGCTTCCTTCTTTACCCCTTCTTTCTTCCCTCCTCATCCCTTCTTTCATCCCTCCTTGTTACCCCTTCTTCCCTCCTTCTCACCCCTTTTTTCTTCCCTTCTCTTCGTCCCATTTTTCTTCCCTCCTCCTTGTCGTCCCTTCCTCTTTTCCGAACCAACACCTCCTCGTCATATTCTGGTCTTTTTGTCTCCTCATCCTCAGACTCTTATCTTTTCCATCTTAGTTTTCTTACCCCTCGTTTCTGTTTTTTCTTCACCTTGTCTCCTCTTCTCATTGTTTGTCTCCTCTTCATCCCCTGCTTCCTGTCTTGTCTTCATCCCTTGCTTCCTTTCTTCTCTTCATCCCCTTCGTCCTGTTTCCTCTTCATCCTTCCCCTCCTATCCTCCCTCATCTAACCTTCAACTTAGCTGCCATCGTAAAGAATAATATGTATTTTACGCTAACGCATGATTTTTCATTTCTTATCATCATCATCATCATCTCTCTCTCTCTCTCTCTCTCTCTCTCTCTCTCTCTCTCTCTCTCTCTCTCTCTCTCTCTCCTCTCTCTCTCTCTCTCTCTCTCTCTCTCTCTCATCGCCTCTTTCAGTACAAAATACTTGGGCTCACAATTCATTCGTATCTGAGTGAGCTCCTCGCAGCTGGGGAACAAAGCCTATTTTCAACATCTCTCTCACTCTCTCTCTCTCTCTCTCTCTCTCTCTCTCTCTCTCTCTCTCTCTTCAATTTATTTTTCCCTTCCATCCCCTTCTTCAGTTTCCTTGCATTTATCTTCTTTATTCTCCTTTCTTTTATCTAATAAATTTGACTTTCCTACCTTCCCCTTCTTTTCTCCCTCCTCTTCTTCTTCTCCCCTCCCCCCTCTGTTTCTCTCTGTCCTCTGCTTCTTTCCCTCCCACTTCTTCTATTTCTCCTCTTCTCTCTTCTCTTCTTCTCTCCCTCCTCTTCTTCTATTTATGTCCTTTAGATCATCATAATCATCATCTCATTTTTAACTTCTCTTCCACTTTTCTCTCCTCTTCTCTTCCCTCCATCTCCTCCTACACTCGAAACATTTTCTTCCCTCTCCTCCTCCTTCATTCTCTCCCTCTTCCTCTCTCTCTTTCTCTCTTCCCTCATTATCTCTCTCTCACTCTCGTTTTCCTTGCCTCTTGTTAAACCTCTTCTGTTCTCATTATCCATTTTTCTCTTTTACTTCATTTTATTTCTGATTTTTCTATTCCTTTTTTTTCTTACGAGTACAAGCTTACTTATTTGACTTTCTTTGTTTGTAGTTTTGCATGTTTCATTTTTATGTTTTATTTTTGCATTAGATAGAATTCGACTTAGTTTAGAATAATATCTCCCTTGCTTCATTGTGTTCAATAGGGGATGCATGTATTTATTTACTTTTTTGTTCATTCTTTTAGCCTATGTTGTTTTTCCTTCATGCTCTTCCGTCTTACCAACTTTCTCTTTACATCTCATTTCTATTAACTCCTTTGTATTTTCTATTTGATGATGTATTTTAATTTCTTCCACTATTTTTCCCCATCTTTCTTCAGTTGTTTTTATTGTTGCTTTGGCTTTATAGAGAGTCACCACTTAGAGCACTAAAACTCGAACCCTATTATTGGTGTTAGGCTTCATGCATATATGCGTAAATATGTGCGTGCGCGTGTGTTTGTGTTTGTGTGTCCACGTGTTTGTGTTTGGATACGTGTGTGGTAAGAAGGCGGGCAGTGTTTGGAAACTCGGATTGTCTTATGCTCCAAATTCATGTATCTCTCTCTCTCTCTCTCTCTCTCTCTCTCTCTCTCTCTCTCTCTCTCTCTCTCTCTCTCTCTCTCTCTCTCTCTCTCTCTCTCTCTCTCTCTCTCTCTCTCTCTCTCTCTCTCTCTCTCTCTCTCTCTCTCTCTCTCTCTCTCTCTCTCTCTCTCTCTCTCTCTCCAACACTGATATACACATACACTCATCCATATTGTTTGTGAGAGTGAGTGTGTGTATGTATAAGAGAGACACACTTTACCCTTGTGTAAAATATTACTATGTGTGTTGTTACTATATGATGATGGCATGTTGACGTAGAAGCGTTGTAAGGACCAGAGGGAGGAAGAACATGGTAGAAGAAATGGGAGGCATTTAGAGAAGAGAGCAATGATATGGAGAAGACCGATGAAGAGGAAAAGGACGGAAGGGGAGATAACAGAATGATGAAGGCTTCGAGGAGGGGTGAGAAGTGCAAGGAAGAAGGGAAGGAAAAGACAAGGCGACAGGGATTCAGAAGAGGCTAGTGAAATATATTTTGTATGTTAGTAGAAGAGTATGTATGATATAATATATACACCACGTATATATACAGTAAATGAGAGAGAGAGAGAGAGAGAGAGAGAGAGAGAGAGAGAGAGAGGAGAGAGAGAGAGAGAGAGAGAGAGGAGAGAGAGAGAGAGAGAGAGAGAGAGAGAGAGAGAAAGAAGAGGTGTATATTTATTTAGGTAAGTAGGCCAAGATAGGAAGCTAGGAAGTTATGCAGAGGTAAAAAGAGGTAGGTAGGTAGGTAGGCAGATATAAGGCAATAGTTCAGACCTTACCTCACCTTCTGGTTATTCAATAAATAAATCGAGGAGGGTAATCAAGGAATTTAATTTAAAGATATTCCAAGCACAAGATTGCATGCAGAGAGATGCATAATTGAAACTGGAATATCTGGGCCGGGTGGAAGGAGGAGAGTGATGCAAGCGCAGGAGGGTCGCATAAATATAAGAAGGGATAGGAAAGAGAAGGGTAAGAAGAGAAGAAGGGGGTTGATGATGATGATGATTGGAAAGATAAAGAGGTCGTGCTGTAGAAACTGGAGGAGGCGAGAAAGACCCGGGGGTTATAGAGAGAAAGATGATGCATGGATTATATGACTTAGGAAATAGGAGGAGGTGAAGTGCGAAATATTGAGGAAACAAAAAAACACACCAAAAGTTGACAACGAAAGAAAAACACAATGCTAAAAGAGGAGGAGAAGGGAAAGTGAGAGGTGGAAAGAAGAGGAATAGATAAGGTAGAGAGGAGGATGAGAGAGGAGAATAAAAAGAGGTGAGAAGAGGAATAGAAAAGTATAGAGGAGGAATGTAGTAGAAGAGGATGAAAGACTTGACAAAACAAGTTCATGACAGGAGTGACACCCACATTGCAAAAGCTTTACTGTATACCTCGCTTTGCTGGGTTATAAATAGTAGGTAGTCAGTCTGGTGGTGCAAGATGAACAAATACTGCAATTATTATGATTCAGGACACACCACTAACACCATCACCTCCATCATCACTACTATTATCACCACCACTACTACCACCACTGCCATCAGTATCACCACCACCGTCACAACCACCACCATCACCACCACCACCACCACCACCACAACCATCACCACTTTTGTCAAATTCTCCCCCATTTCTATTTTTTGCTCTATTTGTCAATCTCAGTTTTGTGTTATTTTCCTTGCCACTACTAGTGTATGTATCTCTGTCTCCCTTTCAGTTCCTTTCACTGCCTCCAGTGTTAAAGTTATATCTCTCTGTGTCTCTTGTCTGTCTCCACCTCCACAGAGCTATTTTCTCTCGCACACCATATCTCGAACTCTTTCACCATCACTCTCCACTTATGTCTTTGTTTGTTCTCTCTCTCTTTCTCTCTCTTTGTGTGTGTGTGTGTGTTAATTTGTGAACGAGTATGCATGTGTTTGTCAATGTGTGCACTTTCGAAAGCCTATGTGCATCTGGTATTAATAATGCTACCTCTTCCCATTTTCGCTTTTCAGTTATATTTTTTCCTTCTCTTTTCTCCCCACCCCAACTCTGTTATTCTTTACATGCTCGTTTTTCTTTTCTCTGTTGTCCGTCCCCTCTCTTTTGTGTTCTCCAGTTTTATAATTTTCTTTAATCCTCTCCCCCACATAAAAGGTACCTGCCTCGCTTACTCCCAATTACAGAATATGATATTAATTCACGTTGTTTACTCTGTTGACGCACCTATGGGACCTGTTGTATTCAATGCTTCCCTCAGTTATTCAATAGCCTTGCAGTTCATGTTAAGTATATATATGGTATGATAACGAAGCGAGCAGCGACGGTCAGATATAGATATTGCACTTTGTTTTAATCTTTCAGTATCTGGTGGCAATGTTTTCATGTAACTCAATCGCAATAGCATTTATTTTTCAAAATATCCCGTGTCAGTGCGAAACAATCTAAAATATCACATAGGAAACAACAACCAGTCGTCCAAAGGTTAATAACAACAAACAGAAAAGAGAAACTAGCCAGCCAGTCAGAAGGGTACCATACTTTCATTGGCAAACTTTGACTTTGGAGAATATACCATTGAGAGAAATGTTTGGCTGGCCCGTACATGACTGCACGTGTGGGTGTGCATGAAAGTGTTATCGGGGGTCTCAAATTGAACACGTGGCAGGTCGACACTCGCCACCCACCCGAGCACACAGGGACAAATGGGTCGTCTATTTTGGCACGAAGAGGTGAGTGAAATGAAGGGAAAGGGTTGCAAAAGAGAGTGTTTGAATGGAGGTTTGTGAAATGAAGGGAAAGTGGATGAACGTCGAAAGTAAGGACAAATATACGACTCGAAACGGAAAATTTAGCTTACAAACCATTCTGATAATGTCATATGAAACATTGCGTACACGAGTACAAAATTGTGTATGTTTTGAAGTCTGAATGGTAAAGAGGAATTGAGTAATGGAATTGACTCTATAATATATAGAGAGGCTGAAAGTTAATTTATTAGATGTCGCATTTATGTAGTATAAAAATAGTGTTTTCCCTCCCATGTTGTCCAATTCCACCTCATTTTAGTAGTCTTACCTCCAATGCCATTCCTCCTCCGGCATCCCCTTTGCTCACCAGCTTTTGTTCCCTCTTCCTCCTCGCCTTCCTCAATTTAGCTTTTGGATGAAACACATTTCTTTTTCTCGCAGTATGAAAACATAATTGCCTTGTTAGAATAATGAGAAAAAAATGTATAAACACGTTTCTGAAGGTGGGATATTTGGGCAGCCTCTTGAGCCTCTTGCTGAAGTCAGGGGGGAGGGGGGGGGGCGCGGAGGGCATGGTCATACTGAGAGGAGGCCAGAGAGGGGGCAGAGGAATACTGAGAGAAACTGAAAAGGGGCGAAAAAAACACTGAATAGGGATGAAATGGAATGAGAGGGACAGAGAAATGCTGAGAGAGGGAATTGAAGGGTGTGAGAGGTAGGTGAGGGGGTAGAGAGGTAATAAGAGGGAGCTGAAGAAAGAAAGATGGAGGAGGAGGAGGAGGAGGAGGAGATGGAGATGGAGATGGAAAGAGAGAATGACGGTGAAATTTGCCTCATTCCAGAGCGTCATAATCCCGGGGTCCCTGTCTGACATAGGAAGCACCCGGAAAATTGGCAGCTTCCGGACAATCTTGGGGTGAGGTGTGTGTGTGTGTGTGAGTGTATAGGGGAGGGGACTGTTACATTATAGAGGATGGCGGAAAAGTTTGTGTAAAATGTATCCAAATCTTTCTTTTGTTTTTAATACTTCGTGGTCTCTTAACTACATTTACTATAAAGATGTACGAAACAAGAAGTTTTTTATATATTTGTTTTGTGATCTACTGTATATTCTAGACTTTGGAGCCTCACTCTACCCAGTGAAAGATGCCATGGTCAGTGCATCTCACTTTCCCTTGGCTGTATATTGTCTCGTTGCTTCACCCACAGCTCACCAATAGATCCCCCTCACCCTTGACCCGGAGTAGACACACAGAGGGAAGCAATGGGAGCAAACTTCTGGTACAAAATAGTTACCCTTATTTGTTTTGTTGCCCCCCAGTTTGTACGTCCGCCTGAGAGAACCAGGTAACTTACCCGTGGTAGGCAGAGCACAGGGCAATTCGGCAATATTCTTTTGTCTATCCTTCCAGGGGAATAAAGGACGTCATTCAGGAATAGTGAGAAATAGAAAAGATTTTAACTGTTTCCACGGTAGAAAAATGAACATTGTACTCTTCATCAGGCTGATAATGCTTACAGGAAAGTTAGTGAATCTGCTCAATATGAAATTTCAAAAGTGCACAGGATGGCTCAAAGGTTGGTGGAAAATATGTAAGTTGTTTTAGGGGTGTGGGTAAGGAAAAGTGGGTGTGCATCCATGGTGCAGACTGCAGGAGCACTGACCCCCTACACATTTATTTTCACCGAGTGGAAAACTGCCAGGGAAAAGCGGAGTTTCCCCAAGTTGAATATTTGAGACGAGATGTTTTGGCGGTGAGGGAAGGCTGGAAGGGGACGGTGTTAGGGGAGAGTAGGTTGCTGCTGGTACTTGCTGACACTGTTTTTTTCTTAGCGGCCAACACTGCCATACCCACTTACAGTATGTCATTTAGGGTCTGACCTCCTTATAGATAATGTTTTGCAAATGATAATGTTAACAAAACTAATAATGGGAAGGTCGGTGTGTCTGATAGCACTGTTAACCTATAAATTACATGAGTTTTACTTTGATGGCTTATATCGCCTAGCATTAGTTGAAGTAAATGATAAAAGATTAAAGTGTTTTTGTGTATTAATTAGAATAGTTTTTAATTTTTGGAGGCTGCAGTGCTTCCTCCGGTAGAAAAATTAGCTGCTGTTTGTTATAAAAAAATGCAAAACTCGTTAGCCGTTCTTTAAGCAAATGTTAAAAGGTTACAAAATGTTGATCGTGAAAGCGAGAATTCAAGGGATTAAAGGAAGAAATTTGCAGATTAATGAAATAAACCTAATTATTTATTTCAAGATTAAAACGTCAATGAGCACTGTGATAGAGATAAAGTGTTACAGGAGAAATTGTGTATCAGAAAATATATGTTTTTTCTTTTATTATAGATAATAATATTGACTTAAGGGGGTAGTATTGTGTTGGTAATTCTGGAGCAATTGATTCCACCAAACTATTCAAAGCAGCAATTCACTATTGGTTTTGTCAGTGTAGTACAGTTTCCAGCATGCCATACTTTGGAGAAAACAAGACATACTTAGGAGGAAACAAAGGCTCTCTCATGTACCAATTACTCCCTTAAATATGAAATGTCACACTAAGGATATTGTTGTCCTCGGAGATACTGTACTGCATGTAGGTCAAGTGAGTGTCAGCTATGGGTATAACAGATGTGGAGTTGAATGGCACATATGGATTCAGGTGAGAGTGGCCAGGTGTGAATGGCAAGCTCTGGTGGCAGATGATGTAATATTTAGGTCAGAGTGACAGGTGGTGGACAGGTCAGTTGCGGGAATCCTATGTAAACACGAGTCACACAATGGATAGACAGACACATGGTGGATAATATCTTTGGTAATAATCGAGAATCACGTCACATTTCATAATCTGTCTGCCTTTTTTTTTTTTTTTTTTTTTTATTCGTGCCTTGATTATTTTTTTTTTATTCGTGCCTTTTTTTTTTTTTTATTCGTGACTGTATTCTTTCTGTTTCTATTTTACCCTGATGACACAATGCTCTGATATATCAATACATTTTTTTTTGTTGGTAAGTAACATTGTATTTCTGTTGTTTTATGTTGATCTGTTACACAAGCAAGATGAAAATTTTGTCTGTGTATACAGTATGAATAACATTGAGGCTGTATTACGTCAGATGTCAATAACAATAACAGTGATAACAGATAACAATAATATTGATAATGATGATCTTGAAGGTGACTACAGTAATGATGATGGTATTGCTAGGTATCGATGATTATTTAGAAATATATTTTTATTATGATTATGATAATGAGTCTGTAAAACAATACATTAATTACAAATGTAACTTTGAATTGATTTATTGCACTGCTGTTGCAATTTTTTTTCTGACACAGACTTACTTGTTTGTACACGACATTGAATACATTGAGTTGATTCTGTCCTGTTCCCGTTTCTCCATGTCGTGTAACAAACATCCATTTAATATTATGACTGAAGGTTGGACATGTCGAGAAAATAATATGGATAAATTGAGATATTTGAAAAGAACGTACTTGTGAATGTTAAAATAGTAACAATAGTTCGATGGTAAACATATATATCTATATATATATATATATATATATATATATATATATATATATATATATATATATATATATATATATATATATATATAGAGTATATATGGGCAGGAGATTTTCTCTTAAACATGTTTCGTTAAAAGTGATTGTCTGTTCAGCGTTGATTATTTCTTTTTGTCTAAGGAGTGTCTTATTCTCTCTGGAGAGTTTGTTGATGGTATCCCCATAGGATATCATCTGTGTTGCCAGATCGTGATTTCGGGCCCTGGACCCCTTCTTGTCTATCTATCTCTTATCTATCTATATCTATCAATCTATATCTATCTCTATCTATCTATCTATCTATGTATCTCTATCTATCTATGTATCTATCTATCTATCTGTATCTATCTATGTATCTATATATCTATCTATCTATCTATGAGAGAAAGTGAGGGAAAGAGAGAGAGCGTGTAGGAGAGAGAGAGAGTGACTATGTGCGTGTATGAAAAAGGGAGGGAAAGAGAGATTTTTTATTTTTTCCTCTGCCCTCCAACTCCTTTTAAAACACCTAAGTTTTTATTAAAGAGGTTGAGAGTGTATAGGTGTAGGCGACATGCCCATGGCTCACTTGTAATCCAGGGGTTCGAACCCCCCCAACCTCCCATTGATCATTTAAAAACATTTTTTTTTGTAAGCCTAGAACACTCCCCAGTCATAAGCGATCAAACTTATGTAAAGAATATTATTCTAAGTCAAACGATGAGGGTGTGCATAGCGGATAAACAGAGAGACAGACAGACTGAAAGACAGACATACAGAGTGTTTTATATATTAGATATATATATCTATAAATAAAATCTGGGTGCATGTGTGTGTGGGCTAGAGTACAAGTGAGGTGGAGGTATCAGGAGACACTCAGAGGTGGAGAGACGTGTGAGTGAGTGGAGCAGGTGTGGAGGGTCCTCGGGTGCCAGGCGTGACACTCGGAAGGAGAGAGTCTGAGAGTAGTGCCACACAGCTACAGTAGTCGTCAGAAAATATTATCAAGCCTCTTCTGCTTCCAACATCAACCTCGCTCATTAATACATGGGAAGACACAATAGCTTGGGTAGGGGATAAAAGGTTTGTGTGATTTCCTTGCAGTACGTGAATAGGAGAGCCATAAGGAATGCTTAGAGGTAGAGGGTTTTTACTTACTGGCAACCACTGTAAGCATTGGAGAGAGAATGATTTTTGCTGTTGTCATCCAGTAAGTCTCTCGTAATTGATAATACCGTAGTGAACATTGTGTACTTAAAAATATAACAATTACAGTAACCTTCATTAGTTATGAAATAGATATGGACCTTGGAAACATGGTAATGACCTTTATGACATTTGCAAAAGGTCTGAAAGATAATATATTATTATGGATGAAACCAGAGGGATAGCTGTAAGGACATTTGAAGGTTAGAAGAGTCCTTGATTATTTCAGTCCTGGAGAATGAACTTGGTTCCCTCTGGATAGTCTTCAAGTTTAGTTCAAAAACTTAATAAGGTACTACTTTGGACCACGATTGTTTCCAGATAGTCAAATGAATCTAGTGCTTTGTGTAGCTGTTAGCAGTAGTCATTAGAGCTATACAGTAAGGTTTATTAAATAGACTGCTGAATAGGTGGTTCTTGGGCCAACACTCCAGTGTAGTGTTTAGACTTGCTACAATAAGGGTTAGTTAAATCCTAGACTCTGAACTCGTGGTAGTTCTTTGCCTTTCATCATTTTGTAGTTCGTAATGTGAACTCTGGTGCGGAAAATAGGGATACAAAATGCGTGCAGTAATTGCCTGGGGCGCGCGCTAACAAGCAGACAGTTTTCACATCAGATCAGCTTTTACACAGATGCGCCCTGAGCCCAACCAATTACCAACACCTTCAGGTTTCTTCAGCAAAAAATGTTTTTTATATTTTACCCGGTTTACTTATTTATAGAGAATAGTTATAAGCCCAGATTGTATAGACAGGGTAGGTTGGTAGCAGCTCGTTTACACTCACTAAATTTGTTTATGATGGAGTAATGGAGAGAGTGTGTATCGTTAGTCAGTTTGTATTCAGGGAAGTAGGTTTACATCGGTTTGTAAATATTTGATTGGTATAATCATGTATACTGTACAAAGCAACATCTACGTTATAAGGAAGGTGTAAGTCTGTTTCGTGACATACATAGGAGGTATCTATAGGTGTCAGTTTGTCGAGTACGTCTAGTAATACTGTTTTTTCTTCCCCTCACACCTTTCATCAGAGGCTGTACCTGCGATTCTCCTTTACCGTCCTTCCTCCCATACCTCTGTTTTTAGCTCCGGCCTAAGCCGAGACCTCTAGGTTTTATCGTAATTATTGTTCTTGGGGCGACCACTTCTTAAAAGGGGTTCAACTGACTCACTCACTCACTCTCTCTCTCTTCCTCCCATCCTCCCATCCATTTTCTTTTACCGACATTGAATCATTTATTATTATTATTATAATTTTTTCTTCTTGGGATGACCACTTCTTAAAAGGGGTTCAACCAATATTTAAAAGGTTCAACCGAGAGGAGGTTCAACCGAGAGAGGGTTCAACCGAGAGAGGGTTCAACCGAGAGGGGGTTCAACCGAGGGGTTCACCCTCAATAAAAAGGGTTCATTTTCAAAATTTCAATATAACCATATGAATACGAAAATCCAGATAAAACATAATTAATATTTTTGAGACCTTTACATATGGATATTTTATTATTTTACTTGAATCATTAAGAGCCGGAGCTTTTGAAGGGTTTTCCTTCATGTTCTTGTTCTTCTTCCTTCTCTCTACGCCTTTTACTTAATGTCACTTTATCTCAACTCGCACCTTGATTTTCTCCTCCCTATTCTCTCGCCCCCTCCCGTTTCACCTTTCCCTTCATCTCTCCTTCCTTCCTCTCCCATCCACTATTCACCTATTCACTTCACTTCTCTCTCATTATCGTCATTCCCACCGTCTATCTCCACCTAGTCTCCCTTTACCCCATCTATCCACTCACTCAACCTTCTCTCACCTGATATCCCTCCCATCCTCTCTTCTGACCTCTCCATCGTTTCAATACCTCCTCTCTTACTCTCATCCCTCAGTGACAACAAACTACTTATCCTTGCCTCCTTTACTCACTGACCTACATCTATATCCTTAACTACAACGCCAATCACGTTTCCCCCTCATCCTCTTCCTCCTCCTCTTGCCTCTGCTTCTACTCTTTCCTCGGCTTCTTCACTTCCTCCTCCTTTTCTTCGTATTTTCTATTCATACCCTTCATCATCATCTTCCTCTTCCTTGTATTTTCAATTCCTTACCTACTTTCTCTCTTCTAAATTACCACCTTTCCCCACTCCTCATCCCTTTCCTTTTTCTCCCCACTCCTCACTACTTACTCCCTCCTTGTTCCTATCATCTCCCTTCTCCCCACTGCATACCACCACTCACCCCTATCTCTCCCCACCCCCACTGCTTACCCCCTTCTTCCACCACTCCCTCCCACTCCACCCCCACTACTTACCCCCTCTTTCCACCCCCACCCCCACTGCTCTCCACCCCCTACTTCCCCCCACCCCCATGTGCTCCGTGGTCCTGACGACATTGTGTGTGAGGGCGGCCACACATTGTCTCACAGGTGGACCCCCTCACAATAGGCCTCCCTGGTGCCGCCTTTTCTTCACTCCTCTTAGTGGATTGACTCAGTGGGAGGCTGGAGGAGGTCGAGGAGAGGAGAGGAGAAGAGGTGGTGGTGGTGGGGGTGGAGGAGGTTGAGGAGAGGGGAAGTGGTGGTGTTGGTAGGGAAGGTGGAGGAGTGAAGGGTGCAGGTATAACGACCCGGAAGCCTAAGAAAAGGAGGATAAATGTGAAAGGAAGGAGTTGTTATGAAGGAAGCGCACTCCTAGCCTCTCCCTTCGTTATAACCCCCCTAGCATTGCCCCTCCTTTACCCCCTCCCTTATAACTCCCCTAGCATTGCCCCTCCTTTACCCCCTCCCTTATAACCCCCCTAGCATTCTCCCTTCTTCATAACCCCTATAGCATTCCCCTTCCTTGTAACCCCCTAGCATTCCCCCTCCTTTACCCCTTCCTTGTAACCCCCCTAACGTTCCCCCTCCCTTAAAACCAACCTCTTCCAATATCAAGATATCTGAGATCGTCGTATTATCGCCCAAACCATTTATTCTCCTACGATATCCCAAAAAACCAATAGACTTGCGATTCGTTCAAAAATTCATACGACCACCTATCGCCTGTTGGGATGGCTGGTGGGGGTCTGTGATTCCCTCTGGCCACAACGACCGACCCAGCCACTGAATCAGCGACACAAACACATACAGGAAGAATGTCTGATACTATTATTCTAGAATCAGCGACCGAATCAGGGACCGAACCAGTAGCAGAATCAGTATTATAATTTTACTAATAATAAACTGATTCACGTGCCTTAAAAGTGATCAAATCCTTGTATGTTCGATCATTAACTCATGACCCATAGAAGCCTCGTATAATACAGCATAAGGATTTAGGAGAGGACTGGACATTTTGGTTTAATTATTCATTTGTTTACGACTTGTTGAAATCTTGGAATGGGATATAATCAATCATAGATTAAACATAACCAAACTTGAAGTGTGATCCTTTGGTAATTCTGTGCCGAAATACTTTGCTTTCTGATATATCAAATATTAATTAATTCTTCACTTGCTGTCCTACCTACCAAAATATTTACAGACGAGGTATTTTTTTGCGATCCTAGGAGACATAAAATGTGTTCCCGGAGGGAGAGAGAGAGAGAAAAAAAAAGTTATGTTCAGAGTCTGGACAAGAATAAAGACTACTAAAATCTGCCCAGCTGTGAAGTCAATGCTAATAGTTTCTAGTGATTTTTTTTATCTATTTATATATTTATTTATATATATATATATATATATATATATATATATATATATATATATATATATATATATATATATATATATATATATATATATATATATATATATATTTATATATATATATGTGTGTTTTTTAATGAGTCTGTATACTTTCATGACACTAAGGATAATTTGGGCAGCATCACAGCCTCTCATGTCATACAATAAGTCCTCGATATAAGATGAATAATTTATCACTGTCCTTTTAACACAGGCTCAGTGAATCCCTTAATCTGCATTATAATGAATAACAACATCAGCCTGGGAAAACATTTGGTGGTCTTTAATGAGTGACTGAATGTGAAATGAAGTGGTGGATACTAATATTTATTCATTGTATATAGAGGGTTTATTGTAGTAGAATCACGACTATTATTTCAACGATTATTGGATGCTTCTTTCCTCATTTGTTTTGTCCTACCCTCACTTTGGGCTAACCTCTCCTCTCCTTCAGCCTTCGCCTTTCTTTAGTCTCTCTTTTTCCTTCGTCCTGTTTTGTTTGTGCTTCTTCTCCTTTCCTTCGGCCTTCACTTTTCCTTGTTCACTTCATTTCCTTCGTCTTCTTCTTTTTCTTTCTTATTGATTCTGTTTTCTTTGCTCCCCATGCTCTTTTTTCTCTCAACTTCTTTATATCACTCCTTTCCTTACCCTTCCTTTCCCTTTATACCTCTCCCTCCCGTCCCTACTTTCCTATCCTTTCCTTTTACTCCTTCCTCTTCCTTCCTTTCTCTCCTTTCCTTTCTTCTCTCCCTACTCTCCTTTCTTCTCTCCCTCCTCTACCTTCACTCCTCCCCCCCTCCCCCCTTCCCCCCCTCACACACCTGACTCGCTCACCCATCAAAGGCCTCCTCAACTTTGTTTTCCTCAGCCATTGTTATAAGTCTTCATATCTCTGTGCTTTTATAAATTCTTTCTTCCTTTGCTTTCTTTAAGTGTTCAGACGTTATTGTTTTTTTAATTCTTTTTATATTTAATATTTTTTAATGTATGCTACGTTAAACATTAATTTTATATAGAGATTTCCTGCCTCTAATTTTTGCGTGCGTTCTCTCTTCATTGTCGTTGTGTATATTTTCTCTACTTTGTTTATATTTATATTTACATTAGATTTTATATTTTATTTGCATGTAAGTACAAAATAATGTTGTCATTTTTACTCTTTCCGTCGATGAAGTCATACAGGGAGTTAATAATAATAGTATGTTTTTTTTTTCTTTAAGATACTCCTCGTTAGTGACAGTGTTATTAAGAAAGGTATGACGCTTCAAACTAGTTCATTCACCCCACGCCTGCCAATTGAACTGTGGTCATTACTGTTATTATTGTATTATTATACGAATATTTTTAGTACATTGAATATTTTATTGAACTTCATGTGTCCTACAGCTAGATGAGCTAGGTACATATCAGTGTGTCTCTCTGTTACTGTGGTCTCAAAGTCGACGTCCTCCGCGTTGGTCTGTCAGGTGGGTGGGCGTGGTCAACTAGGTACAGTAGAGCAGATCTGAGCAGCGAGAATGCAACAACAACAACGAGTACTACTCTTATTACTACTTCCACATTTACAATAACTACCACCAGCCCACTACCATCATTACTGCATTGTTCCTCTTCCTGTTGCCGCTACTCCTGCAAACCCTGAACATTAATGAGGGTTGTAACTTGAGAATAATAACTGCAATCATAACTATTCACGGCTTGGTTGTGCCCTTGTTTATGTCGCTGTTGTTTATATCCCTTTTCGCCCGGCGGGTTTTTGTGTGCGGGGCGATAATGGGGCCTCGTGGCTTTAAAATAGTCGTAATGCTGCGATTAAATGACGCGAGATGCTGGGGCGAATAAATACTGCGCGAATGGATTAAAAAGTGTCGGATATATCAAAGGTGGCTGGAGTTTTCGTTGGTGGTGAGTGAGGATGTGTGTGTGTGTGAGAGAGAGAGTGAGGATGTGTGTGTGTGTATATATATTTTTTTTTACCGCATTTGCATTGCATTTTTCTTATCAGATGATCTGTCTACAATACGTAAAGTTTTTTTCGTCTTTATTATAATACACCGATCATTTTATCTTTCGCTCTCTCAGAATTTAAAATTCCTTGATATAAAATCTTCAGTGCGTAATCGGGGTGAGATGATTGGCAGTGCATAAACGGCAATTAATACTCCTTTGCAACCTCTATAAGCCTTCCAGGAACACACCCTGCCCCTGACTCTTCACTATAATCCCGTTCTATATTTATTTCTTAACCCTTCTTCCTATCCCTTCCTCATCCATCCCATCAGAGGTTCGAAGCAATCTTGTCCCCTCCTCCTCCTCCTCCTCCTCCTCCTCCTCCTCCTCCTCCTCCTCCTCCTCCTCCTCCTCCTCCTCTAATTCCCTGCCTTCACCCTATACGTTGCATTTCATCAGTGCAATCATTTCTGCTTGCTCTGTGACGCTTTCCATTTTCTTTCACATTTCTTGCTTTGTTGTTGGTGTCATAGATTTCCTTTGAACTCGTCCATCAGAATATTTTCAAGTTATCGTATTCATTTCTGTTTTCCTCCTTTTGTCTCTCTTTCTGTCTGCCACCCTGTCTGTCTGTCTGTCTGTCTGTCTGTCTATCTGAATCTTGCTCTCTTATGCATTGCCAGTGTTTTCTGTGTTTCCTCCTTTGTCCTTTTCTGCTTGTGTCTCTCTCTGGCTCGTTTGTCTGTTAGCTTTCTGTTGACCATTAGTTTATCCTTGGACTCCTTCGTACTCTCGTTTCTTTTCTCTATACTATACTATACTATACTATACGATACTATACGATACTATACCATACCATACCATACCATACCATACCATACTATACTATACCATACTATACCATACTATACTATATTATATTATACTGTACATAATGTCGTGCGTTCTGGTTAGTTGGACATTGAGTATTTTCATTCTTATATCTTGTTTACATTTAACTTTATGTATACGTATGTGTACTGTACTGCTCCTCCAGTATTGTCACTCTTTCCCGAACTGTATGCCTTGTTTTTTTATTACTGTATTGGTGCTGTTCCAGGGTTGCATCATCTTTGTATAGAGTGACGATATATGTAACTCTCTCTCTCTCTCTCTCTCTCTCTCTCTCTCTCTCTCTCTCTCTCTCTCTCTCTCTCTCTCTCTCTCTCTCTCTCTCTCTCTCTCTCTCTCTCTCTCTCTCTCTCTCTTTGATTTTGTTTTATCCTATGCCATTTCACCCCTCGTCTCCGTCTGCCGTTATCAGTACGTTTAACTCCCCTCGCCTCTCTCCATCCCGCTCTTGTCACTTCCCTCTTATCTCCCCTTATCACCTTTTTCTCCGCCCATCCTATTCTCCTAACTTTGATATTCTTGCCTTCATTCTCCTCCATCACCGCTCGCCTTCCTTCCTTCCTTCCTTCCTTCCTTCCTTCCTCACAGATTATTGTACAGTCAGTTTCTAAAGTCATCACCGCTGCCACAAGAGGTCATTGTAATCGCTTGGCAATGAAACAAGTACACATGATTTTAGTTCTTTAAGAGGTTGTTATGGTGTCGGTGAACTGGATGGATGCTGCTAGATTACAACTGTGCCACAAAACAAAATGGAAGCAATAGCCTAATCTTTGCTAAAATTAGAGGACATTTTTTTTCGTTTCTATAAATAACTTCAAACATTATTGATTCCAGCCATTAAACTATTGCACACATTGACGTAAAAAAAAAAATGGTTTTAGCGGTAGCACAAAATATTCATCACTCAAGTTCATAGCGAGTGGAAATCTGTTTTCATTTTTATGTTAAGAGGATTTATCATATACTTATATACTGGCTCATGAAAATAATTATGAACTCTGAAATTGTTTTATTTTTTCTTCTCGAAAACAATCACAAATAATTATCAACTCATACTCACGACACAGAATCTCAAGTTCACCATCAGATGGCAGAGGCAACAGGGGAAATTTGACCGTGACTATACGTACATACCCTGGAGCCTCTTCCCCAGCGACCTCCTCTCATCACCTTCCCCCTCTTCTCCCTCCTCGGTAAATGAGGTGTGAATGTAAGGGGTGAAGGATGAGGCTGTGGGTGGTGGTGGTGGTGGTGGAGGGGGAGCACCGTGACGGACTAATAGTCTTAATAATGCTCCTCTCATTCTCACGGCTTTACCTCGGGTCAGAGTGAGTTTGTCGAGTCATCGCCGTGGGAAACTTTATATCCACGTGGTGTGAGTGAATGTGATTTTATAAGTGTAAAGAGAAAGAGAGAGCGAAATTTGAAGAGAAACTAGATCTAAGGTTGGTAATTATATTTTATTTTAAACCATTGGATGGGTTTACTTGATTGATTTGATTTATTAACATGGATGCTCTTATGGATAGATGGATAAATATGTGGATGGGGATTGAGTCGATATATACAGGAATATATATATATATAAAGAGAGAGAGAGAGAGAGAGAGAGAGAGAGAGAGAGAGAGAGAGAGAGAGAGAGAGAGAGAGAGAGAGAGAGAGAGAGAGAGAGAGAGAGAGAGAGAGTAATAGGGGTAAGGGGAGTATACTGAATAATTAGGGAGCATTTGACCAGAGTGTCCCTGAGGAAAGAGTGGCATGGGTAGGAAATATGAGAGTTAGCGAGAGGTAGAAAGGAGTACTGAAGGTGTTTGATGAGAGAATGTGAGAGATGGGGATGGATGAAGTGAGAATGTGGTTGAAGGGCGAGATGTCTGTGCAAGGAACAACAGAAAAGAGAGATGGGGGGAAACGTTGAGGGAGGAAGGAAGGAAGGAGAGGGAGATGTCACTGTGAGGGGAGAGAGGGGGTGGAGAGAGAAAAGAGACTGGAGAGAGAGAGAGAGAGAGAGAGAGAGAGAGAGAGAGAGAGAGAGAGAGAGAGAGAGAGAGAGAGAGAGAGAGAGATGCATGCGATGAAGTGAGAGATGGAGTGACCTGGGCAAGAGGAGCGAAAGGGAGAAAAGGCATGCTGAAGGGAAAGATGTAAGAGAGAAACGGACGGAGGGATACTATGTGCTGGGGGAGAGAGAGGTGTGAGAGGAGCGTCGAGTCAACCAGGGTGTGTGTGTGTGTGTGTGTGTGGGTGCAAGAGGTTGTAGGAAGAGTGGAGGGGGTCGATGGCAGAGCAGAGTGGAGGTAGTTGCCGTGAAGGCTTGTCACCCCTTGTGTCGACCCAGACGAGCTGCAGGCTGGTTGGTTGGTTGGTTGGTTGGTGAGGGGTCGGGTGTAGGGGTTAGGGGGTGAGGGAAGGAGGGGTGTGTTGGGGTGAAAAGAGAGGTTGGTTGGTGAGGGGACGGGTGTGGGGGTGTCGGAGGGAGTGAGGGGTGTGTTGGGGGGGGGGGAGAAGAGAGGTTGAGTGGTGAGGTGGGTAGGCTGTTGGAGGGTGTGGGGATAAAAGGAGAGAGGTTGAGTGGTGGGAAGAGAAGTCTGTTGGAGAGTGTGGGGACGTTGGAGGGATGTGCTGTAGGGATGAAAGGAGAGAGGGATCGAGTGGAGATTAGGACAGGGATAGTCAAAGAAGAGTTGTAGACATGGATAGTGGAGAGATGTAGAGAGGGTAGAGAGAGGCGAAGTTGAAAGATGGATGAGAGAGAGAGTTGGGTGAAGGTGAAGGTTTGATGTAGAGAGGAGGAGGAGGAGGAGTGTGAAGGGGTTAAGAAGAGGAGAGAAGAGAAAAATCGAAGAGTCAAAGGGGAGGAAGAAAGAGGAGAGTAGAAAGTTGAGTTTGAAAAGGACAAAGAGGAAACAGAATGACTAAAGAAGCGAAAGAGGGGAAAAGATCTACATAAAAATGAAGCAAATGAAAAGGAATGAAGGTAAAGTGATTGGATAAATATAATAATATCCGTAAATATGACGAGATAATAATGGTGTAAGACTGAAGAGACTTTAGGAAAGAAGAAGAGGATGAAAAACATTGAAAGACATTGTAGGGAGAGACAAGGAAAGTAGAAGAATATAATAAATAGTTGAATGATGAGATATGGGAGAAAGAATGTTTTAAAACATACAGAAGATATATGTTAACATTACACGAGAAAGGAAAGAGGAAAAAATAGTAAGGAAGAGGAAATGTGAGCAAATGTGAAAGAAATTTGAGCAGAAAAATTTGGAGATACGTCAAAAAATGATGGGGCAACGAAAGAAGGAAATGTAAAGAGGAGGAGAGAAAGAGGGAAGCATTAAGAAAAAGATGGAGTAGCAAGGGTGAAGAGTGATTGGGGGGGGGGAGGATAAGAAGGAGCAGAATAATGCGGGGAAGTGGAGGAGAGAGAGAGAGAGAGAGAGAGAGAGATACATAGGAGAGGTTGCCCTGCAATATCAATTTCATCACAGGTTAATGTTGACGCGACGGCACTTGGGACAATGAAGTGCTCGCATCATTTTTTATCAGCGTAATGGAACCTACATCAGCTTAATCTGGGCGCCAGTCGCATCGGGCGGACGCAAATTTGAGTCTCCGTTGCGAATTAGATTGTCTGTGTGTCCGGGACGGTGGAGGTGGAATATACTGTGGCAATTCTCCAAGGCATTTCATAAACTGCATAGCGTGCCCTTGAAACTATTATGCAATGTGATATGTAACAGCAACGTGTCACAATCCTTGTATTTCTTTGCATCTCATCCAGTGAAGATATGATATACCATAGTTGATGATATTGAAAAGGTAGTTGAGAATGCATAGATTAATGCTAGCCGTTTCTCTTTATAGTAAATAAGGTCATACCTCAGGCGTGTCAGAAGGAGAACTGTAGAGGGAACAACGATCTTGAGTTACCCTTGTCTTTAGTAAAATAGTTCCTATTAAACTTATAAAGCTTCACACTGGCTCTGGATACTTTAGCTTTATCCGACCGTTGGTGCTGTGCATATAATTAATAATGTTATAAACTCTGTAGCTAATTGTGTCACTAAATATTAACTGTTAACATAACAAAACGCCCAAGGTACACTGTATTTGCCTCTCTGTATTATCAGTCGCATTATTTGAGCGAAAAGGATAACTTTGTTTTTGAAAAAAAATAAAACAATGGTATATGTAGTATTACGTATTGACAATAATGTCATTTTATGATGACTGAACCATTTTGTTCTAAACGAAGATGCTTTTACAACTAGCTAGTACTGATGCATCAGAATGTTAGTTATATTTTTGTATTTCAATAATTTCAATAATATAATTTCCTTTTTATATCACATCATAAACTATCAATGTTTTCCAACCGGTATATGCTTACGCCTGAAAGGATAGTAGTTTTGTAATCTTTCTTAGTAGGAAATAATTTTTCTGAACGATTGTTGTAAGAGGCTTTTTACTGTTCCAGGAAGAGTACTGTTAATATAAACTATCACTGCCGCCTCAAGCAACAGTTGAAAATGTACAAAGCATAAGTAGACTTATACCAAATGATTAAAAAAAGACATAGGAAATCCCTCTCGTATCCGAGCGTCAAGTTGGTTCCCTTACAGATTTCCTTTTACAACATTAGAAAAAATACCACCATGTCAGATTCTCACCTTCATTAAGTAATCTCTCGTATCATTGACACCACCAAAACAAGTCTTCTACTTTCTTTGACACCTTCACCACCAGTATAATGTTTCACACGGCATCACCATTTCCACTGCATTCAGGATAGGTATTCATTATATAATAAAAGTAGTTCAGGTGTCCGAGTCCAGAGTGACGAATCGACGGGTTAACAGAACACCGAAAAAAATTTATCTAATAACTATGTTGCTAAAGGGGGTAATACACTTTTGGTAAATCTGGAGCAAATAATTCCTTCAAACCTTTTGAAACAACTTGGACATTTAACTGATTGTAAAATGCGGCTTCGTGTATTTATAGGGGTAATCTCTTGTTGGTGAATTGGGTGGTTAGAGATTATATTCCATTACACTCCTCGCAGTTTTTTAGAGAATATGTGTGTTATAGGAAGATATTTGTCAGAATTTTTCCCTTATTTTTACTTTTCAGACTACGTAGACTGAATAATGGAGTATTATTCGTAAGTTTTTATATTTCTTATCAGATAATTTGAAATATGACTTCAATAACCCACGACTTAAATGGAAGGTTCGTCTTTATCAGAAACATGAAACTGAATGTCTATATATACTACAGTCCTAGTTACTCTTACAAAGCTTAACAAGACTACCAAACAAGCGTAGGTCGTCTGCTGCGGCAAGTCCCCTATAGAGAGTGGCTCCTTGTTTACTCAGGCCGGGGAGTGAGGTGGGTATAGCGTGTCGCCAGGCATTAGACCCACTGCCCGACTTACCTTTGGTGGAGAGCGAGTGAACCGAGCCCCTCTGGCGAGTACCCGACCCTCATACAGTCAGCAGCTCAAATTTACTTCATTTTCTTCGTGTTTGATATGAGCTGAGATGTAATGCATTGATGCTGCTACTCTATTTGATGAATGGTTGATGGGTATGATTATTTGGCAACCAGCTACTGACGATATTCAATGGAAATTGGTAAAAATGACATACATACACCATATGAGCTTATGTTACGAACCAGCTTTTGAAGTGTTTATGTTGTCTGTACCTGAGCCTCACAGACTCGGTCACTGCAGTGGGATCAAACGTTCAGGATGAGGAAGGGACAGCCTGACTAAAACGTTTGCCTGCTGGAAGATCAAACGTTTCGGATGAGGGAAGGACAGCACGACCAAAACGTTTGTCTGTGTGCTGGTTCTGCTGGCTGAAACGTTAGCCACTGGATCGAGGAGGAGACTTAATGAATCGCTAAGTCTACCTTTCGTGCTTGCAAGAAGCCTTTGTACTGGTAGCTTTGATTCACAGTACAGTACTAACAGGGTTCCCCATACATCTGGAATCATTAAAGAGAAGAAATACAAGTACATGAAGCATTATGTTTTTGCGGAACACAGGCGATGAAGGAATCGGCTTAGGGTGTTGCTTACTGTACCAAGGCAACAGTACTTTACTATTGTTTACTTCGAAAAATATAGGAATTTCTCTTGTAGGTTTATTTTCTCTGTAAGTGCACTGCTACCCCATAAAGGGAAGTATACGGTACAGTTTGTTTCATTTAGAAATATGTCTTCTGGTGACGTGCCTTGGAGAAAATAGAAAACTAAAAGAGTAATAGACAATATTAATTTCTTTCCTTCACGGACTTCTTCCTGTTCATGTCAGTATTTTACACCTCTTTTATCTGTCCTTACATGAAGTTCCTGCTTATAGAATAACTTTTATTGGGGGGAATACTATCAAGTCTTTGTGAAGTAGTGAAGTATTGCTGGCTTTAACGACGTTATGGAATTCATTTGGCTCAACACACAACAGACAATGGGTTATTTACCAAGCTTAATTATTCTTGGGGAACCAACGAAAAAATAAATAAACTAATCGAAATTACGTATGGAAAGTAACTGATGTGTGGACTCGCTGTGTCAAGTTCAGTGAGGGCAAAGGTCGTGGGAATTGAATAGAAGCAGCCGCGCTCGATCTTCTAACTGAAAATAATCGGGAAAAATATATTATGTCTGCCTGCGAGAAGTCTGGCTTTTATTAACCACGAGAGCGTCACCGAGAAGAGAGGTAGGGCGAGAGAAAGAAAGCTAGGAGAGTGGGTGGGGTGGGGGGGGGGGGGGGGGGAGGGAAGAGCAAAGTAAATACAGACGTGAAGTAAAGGTGGTGGATGGAATGGAATGATAGTTTAAGGGAACGATTTTTAAAGGGAAATCAGAGAGATATAGAAGGAGGTGCATGGAGCAGGTTACCCACTCTTACCAGCGTACACACACACACACACACGCACACTCACACACACTCACTTACTTTCTTTCTTTCTCATCCACACACACACTTACTTTCTCACCCACACACACACACACACACACACACACTTACTTTCTTTCTTTCTCATCCACACCCAGACGTATAAATACACACCAACCACCCTCCCGTCCCTCACCAATCACACCGAGGGACCACCCACCACCCGTAATCTACAAAAGGTTAACTAAACCCAACACACGCTTCATTACCAACCACAAATCGCACCAATTTTCCCATTAAATGACCCTTAATATCCACCTCTGTAAACAAACGCCTAAATGACCTTCAATGCCAGCACAATTAACCCAAGCCGCGAGGTCACTGTGTGTGTGTGTGTGTGTGTGTGTTGTTTGTTTGTGTGTGTGTCTGTGTGTGTGTGTGTGTGTGTGTGTGTGTGTGTGTGTGTGTGTGTGTGTGTGTCTGTGTGTGTGTGTGTGTGTGTGTGTGTGTGTGTGTGTGTGTGTGTGTGTGTGTGTGTGTGTGTGTGTGTGTGTGTGTGTGTGTGTGTGTGTAAATTAATTGTATTCCTGTCTTGATGAAGTTTCGAATCTACTGACATATTTAGTGTGGACCTTTTCCTATATTTATCCTCATTAATACTAGATCTGTTTTCTTACTGGGACTGCAGTTTCAAAGAAGAGAAAGACTCATTTTGGATCGTGATTATACGGTATACTAAGTTCATATCCACCCAGACTCCTACCAGACCCACATTCATACGGACCCTAACTTAACACTGATGCTAATATCCACACCAAGACCCAAGCCAACACATACATACAACCCCACTAACACACACATACACACACACTCACTCACTCACTCACTCACTCACTCACACATGCATACACACTCACCTCACACATGCATACATATTCCCATCACATCACACATACACACACACACACTGATTGATGCTAAAATCCAGTCGACCTGATTGGAATACCGCCGCAGACACTCGGTGCGAAATGAACTTTTAAAAAGCCATTTTGGCGAGTCTCGAGACGTGAGAATTCCATGGGATTCAGTGGGATATAGACAGTCGCGGAATATTGATAGAGGAGGAGGGGGAGGAAGTGGTAAAGGAGGAGGAAGTAGGAGGTGAGAAATTGTTAGAACGTGAAGGAAGGAGGGGAAAGATGGTGAATAGAAGAGACGTGACGAAGGAAGGAAGGAAGGAAGTGGGATGGGAGAGGAAGGAGGCGAACGGAGTGAAGATTAGATAGTGGATAAAAATGAAACTGGTTGTATGATTTGAAAGGAACTGAGATTAATTAAGAAATGTATAATGGAGATAGGTTCGTAGAGGGAAAAGGAAGTAAATAAGTAAGTGAAAGAAGTAGTAAAAAATTTAATTAAATGGGAGGAGAAAGAAGACACGAGTGTCAGGAGAGGGAAACTGAAAAGAACAAATTACACTAACGTTGATATAAAAGGGTAGGAGAAACTGTGGAAGAAAGAAAATGGGAAAGCAAGGAGATAAGAGTGAAAAAATGAGAAAAGTGCTGTAGAGGATGGCAATGATGAAAATGGGGTAGAAAGGGATGATAAAAGGAGAGGATTGGAAAGGTAGGGAGGGCGATGGGGAAAGGACGACAAGAGGATAGGACGGGAGTAGAGAAAAGGAAAAGTCTACGATAGGGACGGGAAAAATGGTCAAAGTATGTATGGGAAAGAGAGGAGGAAGCATTGTCAAGGGAAAGGATGCACTGGGAGGAGCGGGTATGGCATAGTGAGAATGGTGAAGTAGAATGAACATAATGAACACCTATATCAAACTCAGCCACACACGTAATCTAATCATGACACCTCGCTCGTGTCGTCGGGGAAATCAATATATTTTCGGTTCTGAACTCTTCGCACGAGTGGAAAGGATTATTTACCCTCGATCGTTCGGCTGAGATGAAATTATACGAAAGGGAAAACAAAAGCATAAACACCTATAGGCTCACAGTGTTATGAAATTCAATCTGGGAGGTATACAAAATCCGTGGGAAGACATGAGTATTGTTTGCTTCTGTACAGATCTGTTCTTAACGTGTCCATAACTAGTCACACACAACGTAGGCAAGAGAGAGAGAGTGAGTGGGTTGGGTTGGGTTGGGATGGGGAGTATACAGTATAGTAAGGTGATCTTTATGGCTTGTTGACTTTTAATAACTGGATGGCGCTACTAGGAAGTGAGAGGCGTTCCTGTCTCCTGGGTGTTGGTGCAGCGTAGGTTGTGTGTGTGTGTGGGAGGGTGAGTGAGTAGGTGTGTGTGTTTGTGAGGATGAGTGAGTAGGTGTGTGTGTATGTGGGAGGGTGAGTGAGTAGGTGGGAGTGTGGGAGGGTGAGTGTGTAGGTTATGTGTGTGTGTGTGGGAGGGTGAGTGAGTAGGTGTGTGTGAGCGTGTTGGTGAGAGCTATTGTTTAAGGATGCTTATGTTTTTAAGTGTGTGTCTATGTGTATGTGTTATTTAAGGGGTGAATGTATGAGTGTGGGTGAGAGTGTGGAAGCAGACAGAAGGGAGTAGTGTCTAATTGGAACGTCTTTTATAGGTTTCTAATGTGTATGTGTGTATTTGTTTGTTTGTTGTTTGTGTTAGTTTGTTGTTTGTTTATTGTGTGTTTGTTACGTTGTATTTGTGTAGTTTTTTTTTTTTTTTTTTTTTTTTTTTTTTTTGTGTGTGTGTGTGTGTGTGTGTGTGTGTGTGTGTGTGTGTGTGTAAACCGAGGCTCCATCTTGTTCTTCACGCCCCTACACCTTCCTTGACTTGAGCCTCCCTGGGCACTTTACCTGCCAAGGACTGCTGCCTCTTCTTTACCTGACGCCACACACTGCTTAGGTCGTCCACGTGTTGTCGTCCCTCTCACTCTTTCATTTCTACTTATCTCTCCAGGTCTCTTGCATATACCTCCACCACTTACAACTCCTGCCTCTCCTCTGGATACCTCTCTTTTTTTTTTCTCCACTCATGTTTTCCTCCACTCATGTTTTCCTCATCTCCTTTCTGGGTATAATTTTCCCTCCACGTATGTTTCCTTCCTCTCCTTCCTTCTGGTTACTATTTCTCCCTCATCTCTCGTTTTTTTTCTCACATTGCTCAGGTAGACCCAGTCAGTGTGTCCTCTTCCTCTCCCCCTGAATACTTAATAACTCTTACTCCTAATGAAATTTTTCTCGTTTCTCACTCTAAAATCACATCTTCAAACCTCGTGGTAATGGGTAGCGCCCCCTCGTATACCACAGTGCAAAAATTGCCAGAATGGTATATAGTACATTGCAGTAGCTCCTTCTGTAATTTGTCTCCATCATCCATCACATTGCTGCCTTAGACTGTTTGCTCTTTGTCCCTCTCCTCTCTCCTTCCTCCACCTCGGCTGGCTGCTGTTCTCTCCTCAGCGGTGCTCAAGGGGTCCACGTGTCGTCCTTTACCCACACTGCCTGCCTCCTTTACCCTCCTCTCGCTTCCTTTCATCATATTTTAATTACATGAAATCTGATCCACGTGCCTGCCCCTTTTACGGTTGGCTCTTTTTATCACGACCTGTGGTGCAAAATTAGCTTGCTTGTGGTTGATTATTTTGTGGAATTATTGAAACTGACGGGAATGGTTTGTGTAAGTTTTAACTCTCAATTTTCATTCCATTATTTACGAGTATTCTTAAAAACAAATGCCATACGTGATATCAGTGGTGACAGAAAACATGATAATTTTGCATCTGTGTCTCGCATCTTACTGGTTCACCACTGTTCTCCTTTACCCCCTCATCACTCACTAGGTGTATATAGCAAAGGAGAAAATAAAAACAAGAAGAGCCAAGTATAATATTACTACTACTACAGAATAATAGTATAAAGAAAGGACAAGGAAGGGGATGACAGACAGTAATAAAGGGGGAAGGGGTAATATGTTGAAAGGAATAAGAGGGAAATGATAAGAGGGACAATAAGCGGGAGGAGGAAGGGAGATGAGAGGCAGACATATAAGAGGAGGAGGAGGAGGAAGAGGAGGAGTGTAGAGAGAGACCCAGTGACACTGGCAGATACACGGACTGACAGATAAACTGACGGCCAAACTGACAGACAAACCGACAGGCAGACAAAAGGAACGGAGGAAACATAAGAGTGTGTGTGAAACGAGAGACAGAGGCGTGACTAACGGAGGAAGGAACGAAAAATACAGTGAAAGCAGAGGAAGGCGGAGGGAGGAGTAAAAGCAGAGTGCGACGAAAAGAAGGAAGGAAAATGAAGAAGGAAAGGAGAGAGATACGTGGCAAGGGACGAGGATGGAGGCGAGAGTGAATGTAGAAAGCGGGGGATCGAAGAGGGGAAAGAATGTGAGGAGGAATGGAGAGAAAAGAAAGAGTCCCACGCACGGAGGGGAGATGGGGGGGGGGGAATGGAGAGAAGTGCCATCACTAATGGAAGAAACAAAGAAATGGAATGGGAAGGGGAGTGTGGAAGGAAAAGGGGGAGAGGCATTGTTAGAGTGATGAAAGGTTGGATGATGGAGAGGAGTTCCGGAATAGGGAGGAAACATACAGTGAGGAAATGAAAATGGATGAGAGGAAACAGAAGACCAGAGGAAGAAGAAAATGATGTGCTCGAGAATGAATAGTATGGAATTTACAAAGGAGGGAGGGCAGGAGGGGATGAGAGTATGAATTTGATGGGAGAAAGTAATAAGATTGTGTGATGAGGAGAGGAGAGAAAAAAAAAACTCTTAGAAATCTGTAGACAAAGAAAGGAGGAGAAGAATATTGGAGAAAAGGAGGAATGAGAATTTGAGGTTGAGAGAGTAAGAAGGAATGAAAAAGAGAGGGAAGGGTACAAGAATAGATGGAATGGTGACGGGAAAGCAAACAGGGAAAAGAGTGTGCAAACGCAAAGGCAGAAGTGAGAAAGAGGAAGAGAAACTGAGGGAATGATTGATGGGAGAATGAAAGAATGACTGGAGGATACCCAAAGAGGAGACAGAAGTAGAAGTTCATTTACGAGATGAAAATAATGAGAATAATGTGAAACAGAAAGACAGACAAACACAGTCGGACAAAAAGACAGACATACTGGCAAACAGACAGACAAATAGACAGCAGGCAGGCAGGCAGGCAAGCAAGCAAACAGACTGACAGACGAACAAATATACATAGATGGGGGAATGGGGGGTGTCAGAATAGATGAACAGGAAGGTAGGTACTCGTATAGCTTCTTCCCCAGGGTGCAACTTCTCAGTTTGTGGTAGACGGTTTCAACTCTGTCATTACCTGGCGTCGAGCCCTAATTATTATCCACATATCTTCACCGTCCTGCGCTCCCAATAAGGCTTCAGGGCGGAGTCACGCACCATCCAATCAGGTACATCTAAGAAGTCAAAACACACTCGTCAGGAATCAAGGCTGTTACATGTGTTTACAGTTCTGCTACAGTTCTTTACAATTAACTCTGCCTTATAGAGGAACATAGACTTGCTACAGTTGTTTACAGTTCTGCCTTGTAGAGGAACATATAGGCTGCTACAGTTGTTTACAGTTCTGTCTTGTAGAGGAACATAGGCTGCTACAGTTCTTTACAGTTCTGCCTTGTAGATGAACATAGGCTGCTACAATTACCTTCAGTACAGCCTTGTAGACTTAGCGTTGCCATTCTTCCCCCGAGGCAATGTTTGAATCTCTGGAATATCGACCCGTGTGTGGATTCCAGGTGGCATTGTACGTGAGAGGGAACCGTAATGCCACGTTTAGCTTAAAAGACTAAAATTTCGGGGCTCTTCCCCACTTTCATTCTATGTCCTGTGTCAACCTGATTCTCTCTCTCTCTCTCTCTCTCTCTCTCTCTCTCTCTCTCTCTCTCTCTCTCTCTCTCTCTCTCTCTCTCTCTCTCTCTCTCTCTCTGTATATATGTGTGAATATATATATATATATATATATATATATATATGTTTGTGTGTGTGTGTGTGTGTGTGTTTAATACTTACTACAAAGCCGTGAGCCAAAGTTAAAACAGTTCCCCCAAAATTGTGAGTGATAATAGAGTGGGTGGAGGGGACGAGAGGGGAGGTGAAGGCTTGACATACCAACACACTGGTGGAATGCAGCTTACAACACATAGATGAAGTTCTCGGCATTCAGTTTTTGCTGGAGAAGATTAGCAATGCTACGTATATAATGTTACGTATGCAAGTTGGTAGTGGAGGCAACGGTTTCATTTCCATTAAAGAGTTGTTACTAAAATTAATCTCTCCATATACAGTTCTAGAAAATATTTGTATTATCCCAAAGCGGTTTATGAGGTAAAAATGGCACACTATCACTCGAATCACGTACTATACAAATAAGTAAAGCGAATTTTCCACCAGATTCAATTACCTTACCAAACATACAGTTAAATTCTACACAGGACAAATCCAACATGCAAATCCAATCATCACTTAGATTAAAATTATAGGTGCTCAGCAGAAGTTTCGTCTTGTAATGGTATGCTCAACGAATGCTCCACCCACTGTATGCCCCAGAAACCTTGTAAACAATGAGAGGAGAAAAGGAGGAAGAAGATGAAGAAGAAACAGAGGTGAGGTGTGAGTTCAGAGGGCGGGTATGTAAATGACCGCCGAGCTGGTTTTTGCCACCCCCGGACCTCGCGATAACTGCCAATCATCACATGGTGGAAAAAGTCGAAGCTCTGCGTTTTAGCGAGCGCAGATTAAGAGTAACGACGCCGCGTTCGGCTCCCGGGAGTTTTGGAGCCGGCGGGCGGAGTGAAATTGGGGGCTTGTGTACTCTGCCTGACCGCAGACGCAAAGAAGCCAAGGTATAGAGGAAGATGTACAGCCTGGTTTGTTTATATCTGTGTGTATACTGATGCCAGTGAAAGTGGGATGAATTAAGGATGGATAGCTGCAAAGATTGTGCAGTACATTCCTATACTCTGCTTTACTATACAATACATTCAAAATAACTTACTGAAGCATGGCACGCATCTTAGTAAGTTTACACACCATGACTCCCCAACTGACCACAAATGGTATGAACCTTATGGATGGACAATAGACTACTTTTTACGTTGCAAAACTCGTCTTAATACTGAGTATTAATATGACGAATAAATAGGCTGGATCACATTACGGGCCCAAACTAGATAGTGAAAGAGAACAGCGAATTTCATTCTGAAACATTAATTACCTGCATTTAGAGTAATTTAAATAATTTCACATTACGCAACTTGCCCACAGTCAAAAGGAAATAGAGTTACCAAATGAACAGCAAAGCGGATTTGTACATAAAGTGGACTTGACCGTAGAGGAGAGGACTCCGAGTTAGTAGGTGTTGACAGTCGGCACCAGAGTCTGCGTTTATGATGTGCTTTGTAAAATGGCCTGGTTAAGTGGGCGTGCGTGTGTACTGAGTTTGGGAGGGAGGTGTGTGCTTGGTCTGAATGAAAATGAGTGTGTGTGCGTGTGTCTTTTTTGCCGTTGATTGAGAACCCGTGCACCTTTACCTGCATGGAGTGAGTGCTTGTTTTAGCATTTGGTGTGCATGTTTTTGTGGCTTGGGTGAACGTGCGTAAAGTTTTTTGTCGCCGAGTTTTTTTTGTTTTGTTTTTATTGCATGCCCTGGGACCTTGACATTGGCCTTCTGTTTGTAGTTGTGCTAAATGTTTACAACTTAATTGATTGCATTCACACCTGATGAGAACAGTGACTCCATCTGGAAACAGAGGCATTAGTGTCAAATGTCAAAATAAGAAGCCAGGGGATAAACACACACACACACACACATTCACACACACACACACATATACATACATATACTGGACATGCCACTAACGGTAGACTACACAGGATATGTTACCTTTGCCCCCTGACGGATGGAAACGGCAACATTAAACTCTGTCACCAGATATAGGAGAGAGAAAATTCCAATGGGCAAGTCTGAATATATTTCCTTGTTGTGTGTCTGTCCTTTGGATGTGTGTGTGTGTGTGTGTGTGTGTGTGTGTGTGTGTAAAGTAGGCACCCTCGCGGCCTTTGTTTGATGAGGGTGGATTGGGCATGTATTGATGACGGGTTTGATGAGCGTATTGGTGCATCAATTATGTGTTCATCAGGGTGTTTATCTCTCAGCTTCAAGCGGGAACAAGATTATCGCCTGAAGGATATACGGACATGCCTGCATTCGTGTGCGTGAATTGCACTCACGTGATGTGTGCGTGTATATCTGTGTTTGTGTGCTTGATGCGTTGTTGTAGTAGCAGTAGCGCGCAGCTAGGCAGGATGTGCGTGCATGCGTGCGTTTGAGTGCATGTATCAGTTGCATGAAGAAGCGAGCATTATACGTGCAGGATGTGCGTGTGTTTGCGGGTGTGTCTGCCTGGATGGGAGATACACGTAATGCCAGACACAATGGGCTTCTTTCTCCCTGGCATCATTCAGGCCATTCCAGTAAATATAGCTTTCCAGTCCCCCTTCTTGTCTCCTCTCCTTTGTGGCTCCCTGAGAGTGGATGTGGAGGTGGAGTGAACGGACTGCCAGGAGTGTAGGTATAAAGTGTAGGAGGAACCGGTGAATGACGTGGGTGAAGATTAGTGGTGATTGAAGGCCGATGGGTGTGTGTGTGTGTGTGTGTGTGCGCGAGCGAGCGATGTTGAAATTTGAGTGGTGGTCGAGGATGAGGTGAGATGAATTAGAGAAAATGAAATGAGAGACCCGAGGTGAGGATGATATTCGAGTGATGAAGTGAGGTAAGGAAGGAGTGAGGTGACGGTGACGTGCGTGAGTGAAGAGAGAAAAAGTGATGATGAGAAACCTTAATCATATTGAGGTGAGGATACGACTGAGAGAAGACGGTGGACTTGTCATAATCGTGCCTCCGAGGTAGTAAGGAGTGGGTGTCTGATGGGAATACTGGAAATTAATAAGGGATTGGGGAAAGAGAGAGGAGTGTTATTGTGATGAAATGTGTTGTTCTATACAGGTTATTTTTTTGTTATTTCTTCTTATCTTTTGTCTTTTTCTGTGCTACCCTCCCGGTCTGTCCTTCACTCAACCTCTCTTTGCCTATCCTGCTCTCTGCTTCCCCCACCTGTCCCTCCCTCTCACTACAGTACTTTTCTTTCACATGTCCCCCCTTCTCTCTTTCTCACACCACCTGTCTCCTCTCCGGCCAACACAACCTGTTCACAGTAACCAGTTTTAAAATATTAGCTTTAAAACTTTCCACGTTTTGCCTCGATAAAAGACCAAAAATTATGAGGCGATTTTTAACTAACACTAACCATTTTGATGAGTTGCCCTCGTTGTTCAGAGAGGTTGATAAGGATTAGTTGGGGTTATTAAGGTACAAGTACAGTAGTTATTGAAGAAAGGAACGAGGGAATGAGGTTCTGGGTTACTGCAGAATATGGAGAGAAGTAACAGTTCTTGGGGGTTCAGCATGTTGGTGAAGAAGGAAGTCGCAAATTTTCAGTTGGGTTGAATGATACAAATCGAGAAAGGAATACGATGTTTGTTAGCAACGGTGGGTGAGAAAGGAGTCAGAGAGTTGGTGAAATGGGAGGAAAAGCAGGAGATTAATATGAAGTGGGTATACAGTATGTTAAGAATGGAAGAAGTACGAGGAGCTGGAGGAGAACAGAACAATCGCTATAAACGGATCGGTGTTAGAGATGTTATATTGTCTAAAGGATAAAATCAAGTAGTGTCAGACCGTCGCCATGAGTTGAGTTAACTTGACCAGTAGAGTTCAAGGCTCATCTCTATTGAACGATATCTTGTGAGTGCAGGTTCATTATTTTTGCTGGGATAAATATTTCGTGGCCAAGTATTCAATATTTTGTGTGATTTCCCGTTCATTATTACTTATTCATTTTTATCGTGCGTAGTGTTGATACCGGTATGTAATATAAAGCATAATTATTGTTTCTGAATCGACGTGAATGTTATTTACTCTGAGTACCATTATTTATTCGTCGAAGCATCTGTTCCTATATAGGTATTTTGAGCCCCGTTTTCAATAGTACTTAGATTGGTCACATATTTATCGAAACTTGTTCATACTGAGGGTTGACCATCAAGCAAAAAAATAAGTAAAACCACATAACATTCATCAGTTCAGCCAGAACTTTTAACCAACGTTCGGAATCATAAATAATAATAATATGTTCTGTCTCACAGTAACAGCATCTTGTATCAAAATGTTTCGATGCCGTTATTTTCTTCCTAGTGAGGTAGATAAGGTTGCTGGCCCTGGTTTTGTTTTTATATTGGTCATAACCTTTAGGTGTAGTGATTTATTTTTGCTTGGGCTGAACTGGTTTATATAATTGAGAAGACGCTTTAAGGAAACTAACTGAGGTATATTAAAAAAACATTGGAGGTAATATAGTCCTTCAAACATTGCGAACATTCGAACCCTCCACCCTCATATGGAACGAGTGTGTTTCGTGGTACATTCAGGAGGAATCACCTGCCTTCCAAGATCCCATAATAATTTGACAGTGATAAGGACGTTAGTAGGTTTGTGAAGGACAGCGAACTCAGACCTGAATGTATGCTGGATGAAAATAAAAGTAAGGAAAGTCTGTGTGGGGGTCAGTCATTATAATCTTATTTTTCATTTCTGGGATACAAACGGGATGTAAAGGCTAAGCAGTCATGAGATAATATTAACAGGTAAAATATAACACAAACACACGTTCATATCCCTCACGTTCATATCTTTCACACTCCTCCTTTTTTCAATATACCTATTTACTTGACCACTGGTATGTAAATCTATGTATCTTTTGGCACACTTCTCTTTCTCCACCCCCCTCCCTCTCTCTCTCCATGTGGAATGAAACAACGTAACCCGCACTCTTCCCTACCAACCAGCCGAGGTCACTCATCCGTCAACCTATGCACCCAGTCTGTTGTCAGCACCGCACATCAAAATATATCCCCCCCCCCCCCACACACACACATTGTTATCCCACGTCGACAACAGCAAGAGGGGACCCCACCGAGCCTGTACATGACACGGTGTCTGTGTCGCTAACCGGGTGGGGTGGGGCAATGGTAGGGGTTAGAAGGATTTGGACCGCGTGTTCAGGTGCTCGACTCGCTTAAGCTTAATCCACTTTCGTCCTATCGATGTGATTGTGTATTTCATTAAGCTGTCTGTTGTTAGTGTTGTTGGTTTTGTTTTTATAGTTTTTTTTATCTTGCTGCTATTGTTATCCTGATAGCAATGGAAAAAATATGTACATATGTGAAGGGAAATGATATCGGATATGTGTGTATAAGAATTGCTTTACTTTGCTGCTGTATCTCTTTTATGAGTCTCACATCACTCTCTCCTTGTTGTATAATTTTGTTGTGCTCATATACCCTGAATATGTAAAAACATTTACTATTTACTTTTCCTGTAAACTGAGTTACCTACATTCTAGCATTTATACACACAGTCATACAATTGAGGAACAAATATATCTGAACCGACTTACCGGCTTCTGGGAACAGCCTGTAACGTGTCAGTGATAGATAAAAGTCATGAACGGCAAAACAGCAGTAGGACTGACTGATATTGGGATACGTCTACCATTCACAGCCTATTATACAAATGTTGCCCTTCCATCCATGAATACAAATAGACACACATACGCATCCAGTAGTACGCACCATCCTTGCTCGCATATCACTTACATGCGCCCATCTACAGTTTACCACAAGATTCCCTGAACACATCTAGCGAGAATGGGCAACCATATCGTGTTGTTGACTCCAGACTCCAGAGAGTAGTAACGTTTCATGAATGAAGGGCTCGGAATGTATCATAGACGCTGATTGGTCGATTGGAAACAAGGTGATAAACTTATATGCTGAAAATTTTAAAGCTATTATTATTTTACTACTCTCTGGAGTAAATAAACGGGATATGGTTGTCACATCTCGCTAGACGTGTTCAGGAAATCCTGTGGCCAACTGTACAAACAATACTCAGTCAAAAATATGCTGCATACACGTTTCACTGGTACACACACACACACAAACACACACACACAAACACATACACGTGCCTAAGCGTGCAGACGTGTGCACACAATCACATAATTTATTATGCACATGCATATACACACCCGTACTCACGTACGAAAAAAAAATCCATGCACCCAATTTGTCTAGAATCTATCTCTTTGTTTGTCAGACATAGATAAATACTTAAAGACATTTGCTCTTATCGCAAAGAACAGCTCATATGTTATCTCTTTTCTATCTCTCTCTTGCTCTCCTGTCTTTCTCTTTCTTTCTAACTAAATCTTTTTCATTCCTCTTTTCTCATCCCTCTCAGCCCTACCACACACACTGAAAAACATGCATGCAAATAAACACACAAACATGCATATACGCAATTCTACCCAAAAACACAAAAATGAACATCCACGTATCCATACATTTAAATGTACACATACACACTGGCGGACAAACACAGACAGGCACGCTAACACACACACACACACACACACACACACACACACACACACACACACACACACCTGTTCTTAGTAATACTTCTAGACAAAGATATGTCGCTATACTCAACCTCTCTCTCTCTCTCTCTCTCTCTCTCTCTCTCTCTCTCTCTCTCTCTCTCTCTCTCTCTCTCTCTCTCTCTTATCCTTGGTATTCCTCCCTTGCTATCTGCATCTCCGTTTGCATCCTGTCTCTGTCTTTGTTGCATTCCTTTTGTCTTCCTTGCATCATTTACTAGACCTCTCAATTCGTCTTTCATTATTTTGTCTTGTTCTTACGAGGAATGTTTGTTGTTTTCATCTTTCTCTTATCTCTCACTCCCATTGTCTCTCTTCCCTTTTCCTCGTCTCCTTACTTAACTCACTCTCTCCATGTATCCCTCTTCCTCTCTTTCCTGCTTTCCCCTCTTCCCACTCAATCTCTCTTCCACTGGCCCTTCCTCCCACCCTGTCAGTCTGTGTGTCTGTCTGTCTACCTCTCTTTCCTTCCACTACCCGATTCTCTCCCTTGATCCTCCTTCTCTCACTCTCTATCTACCTCCTCTGATCTCTTCTTTCCCTCTCTTTCTCTCCCCTCTTTCTCCCCCTCTCTCCTACTAACCCCATTTTCTCTCCTACCAACCCCATTTTTCTCTCCTACTAACCCCATTTTCTCTCCTACTAACCCCATTTTCTCACTCAC